>JANAVB010029816.1:3242038-3333118 GCA_029216955.1 Iris pallida | reverse complement strand
GTCTCAATCATCTTAAAAAAGTCCTTTATTAGGCTTACAATGGAGGTTTAACATCATGATAATTAAAGAAGAAATGCCAAAAGACATAGGTTATGGATAACCAAATGTCATAGGTTATGGATAACCAAAAGATATAGATTATATAGGCCAAATAATTACGGTGAATTATCCATATTTACAACAGAAATCCTTATAAAAATGACCAAAATTTACCAACTGAACCCTTCTTCGGGCCAACAAACAAGGTCCAGTCCATAGAGTCTAAATAGTAATTATAAGAATGTGCTTAAATCGGGTGAACATGGGAAATGCCTAAACCATGTTTGCATCCTTGGTGCATTGGCAGGGGCACCAACATGCATGTAGGAGAATTCTAAAGACATTGTAACTGAGGGTCTCCTTTTCTAAGAAGAAACGGAGGAAGGAGACATTCAAAGACGAAACCAGAATTTAATATCGAGGGTGATCTTAAATTTAATAACATATATTTTTTTTTCCATAAAAAAAAATATATTCACCATTAAAAATAAATATAAAAAAATAGGTTTAATAATCTTATGTTCAGTCCCTGATGGAGATGGTCATGGTTCCATTTTAATGCATGTAGTTTCTTTCCTGGAGATACTATAATTATACCGAAAGTTTTGCTTTGTTTTCTGTGATATTTATTTTAAGATATTTTATGTAATGTGTATACTAGAGACAATGGAGATCTTAATGTTTGTATATTTAGTTATTCATTTTTGTAATGAAATATAGTTAATCATTGCCAACTTCTAATAAAAAAAAGGTGATATAAAACAAACTAGCCCATTAGAAGTTACACATTGCTATTTTTATTAGTATTTTTGTATTTTTGATTTTTTTCTTTTTTTCCCTGCAGGTATTTAAAGGAAAGATTGAAAGGTGATATTTTTTGGGACGAATTTGTTCTACAACGGATTTGTGCCTAACCGACCAATAAGAGTGAATGAATGGGAATCAGTAGCAACAATTTGAAATTTGATGATATTAATTTGCTAGCAACTTTCAAAAGCATGAAACGTTAGAATGTATTTAAACTAATAATTTATTTATTTTCCATACTTTAGCTTTCCCATATAGAAATGATAACAATAAATAAATAAACAAACTAATAATAATAATAAAATAGCAGAAGCACAATGAATGTCGATGGAGGCCCAACTTGTCAAGATCGCCTGTCGTGTGCTCCTATTGCTCAAAAGTTCGTGAGCCGAGTGTTTTGAGCATGAGAGCAAAAGTTATTAAGAATAGATTGTTAGATAAAGGGTTAAAACATGAGATTATAGATACAGAAAATTTTATACAGGATAAAAAGTTTAGAATAACTGCAAAAAAAAAAAAAAGTTTGGGATAATTGTGGAAGGAAAGAGTACACTCAAATTGACTTGGCACGCGCGGGAAATGTGCGTGACTTAGAGCGAGGATGTGAGCGCCAAGTCATAGGAAGAATAGTTTGTCCAAATTATCCATAATAAATTTTAAATATATTTTTAAATATAGTAGATAAAAAATAATTATTTTCTTATCATCCAAGATTTATCAGATAATAGTTATTATCTATATTAATAACAAATAATTAAAATTATCTATATGAATGGAATATTTATAAAAAAAAATCTTTTAGTTATATCATAAATTTTTTATCAGATAATAGTTATTATCAATATTATATTTTTTATGATATAACTAAAAGCTAATTTGTTATGATAAATATTCCGTTCATATAGATAATTTTAATACATCAAATAGATAATTTTAATAGAAACTTGTTGTTAATTTAAATTTGACAAATAATAAGCTATCAATTTTTTAATAAATAAATTAACAATAGATAATACCACAGTATTAGCATTCAAAATATTTTTTTTAAACATATTGAAAATTTATTATGGATAATTTGGACAAATTATATTTAAAATTATAAATTATATTTAAACAACCTACTTTGATATTTCTCCACTAAAAGCTTTTAGTTATCATAAAAATATAATATTTCTCTCACTCCCCACACGTCAAGTCACTTGGCTTGTCCTCTTCCCCTTCCGTAATTATCCCAAACTTCTCCCTTTTCTACAATTACCCCAAACTTGTAAGCTTGCAAGACGGACCATTTTTTTAATATATTATATAAAACAAAATAAGCCTTTTCCAATTTTTTTAATCAGGTATGAAGTTTATTTAAACAAATTCGAATTCAGTATGATTGTATTCTTAACAATATTTTTGATTTAGGACAGCCCTTGAGCTCATAAACAAGTTCAATTTAAACTTAATCTTCTCTATAATTGAAGTTCATCAAACTTTGGAGTTTAACTCTTATGAGCTTAACTCATGCTTGCAAATATTTTAGAAAATCAAATTTAAACTTAATTTTAGGCTCATTTTAAAGCTCGAAATTTTACCAATATTATCATCCAAAATATAATGTTTTGGATTTTTGGATTTACGAATTCAATCTCTATCATAATAGTTACTTTTTAAATAATATTGGTAACTTTTTTAGTTTCTTAGTTTACTTTTTGTGCTATAAAGTTAGTAGGGATATGGGGGTCACTCCGACACGGATTTGATACTAATGCAATGCATGAGAGAGAGAGAGAGAGAGAGAGAGAGAGTCCATGAATTACAAACTTTTATTTATTTTTGTATTAGCCCTTCATGATCTGGAACGATTGGGATCCTACAATATCTATACATGGACTAGACCTGTCAATTGGACCCGGCAGGTCCAGTCCGGCACAAAAAATTAGTCCATGTGCCGATCCGGTACGATTAATGGGCCGGACCAGTCTGACCCAATATATTGGGTCGTGCCGGGCCACATATATCGACCTATAAAATAGATCCGGCCCGGTTTGACCCGAAGTCCAGGCCCAACCTAGCCCGATCCGAAGTCCATGCCCAGTCCAGTCCACAGAGATGTTGTTTCACTACCATTAGGGGTGAGCATTATTCGGTTTTGGACCGAAAACCGAACCGAACCGAACCGAATAAGAGATTCGGTTCGGTTTCAAAAATATTCGGTTCGGTTTCGGTTTTCAAAAAACAATAATTTCTTTCGGTTTCGGTTTCGGTATTGGGTTTCGGTTTCGGTCCAAACCGAAAACCGAATAAGAATTATACAAATATGTAAATATTCTCAACTTAAGAAAATGTATATTTTGAAAATAATAATTCTATGTATGTGTTTTCAATTCTAACATTGATAATTTAACAACTAGTCCAACTTTGTGCATAATTTCAAAATTCAACAAATATGTGTATCAAAATTATAATTTTTAGTATAATTTAACCACGATTCCAACATTGGGTTCGACCCATTAATTCGAACCGAACAAACCGAATAAACCGAATAAACCGAATTTATTATTCGGTTCGGTTCGGTTTCGGTTTTAGCTAATTCGGTTCGGTTTCGGTTTTGCATTTTTAGAATTTCGGTTTATTCGGTTTTGGCTAATTCGGTTCGGTTTAAACCGAATAAACCGAATGCTCACCCCTGACTACCATCACCATCCTTCCCTCAAAAAACACTGTAGAAATTTCTCTATAACTACTGATCAACCCAAATGAGAAAAAAAAAAAATGAAACAAACCAACTATACCAAAGCATTGAGAGTTGGTAGTGAATTCCGATTTAGCTACTGTTGTGTATCGGATTGGAATATCTTTGAATACTCCTCTTGCTTGACCGCTTGGAAGCCTGCTGCAAGTCAGCAAGTGTGAGAGTTACTCATTGCTTCTCCTCTGACCCTCTTCTTCTTCTTATTCTCTCCAATGCCACATTTTCTAAGTAATTATAAGCCTATTGGTTTCGAGTCTTAAAGCTAAATAAATCTCAGGACCCCAAAATCATCCAGAGAAGTTTAGGTTTTAGATTCAATTCAATCATAGTTGGAACACAAGTTCTTTAGAAGTCACTCCGGCCCGGCCCGGCCCGGCCCGGCCCGACCAGAAGTCTACCGGGTCGTAGGTCACGTGCCGGATTGGGTTGAGATTTTCCACCCTTAGTTCGGCCCGGTCCGACCTGCTATGGTTCATGGGCCTGAGAGGCCTGGCCCACTTAACAGCTCTACATGGGACTCTATGTTCCCACTCAAAACACACTAAGGATATTTTTGATTTTTTTTTATTACGTGAGGATATAACGTGTAACGACTTATTCTGAACATTATCTAATAACCTGCACATAGATCTGAAACAAATTTTAATTAAATTATAAACATATTTTTTTAACAAAATTTAATTAAAATATAAACATATTATAACAACCTCATTAAAATAAATATATATAAATTTTAATTCAAATATTTAAAATTATTTTTAACAATAAGAACGAAAAAAATTAACCATGGTTGTCATTTTCTAAAATATGTTTATCATTTAATTCATACGAGGTGAGGGTGCGGATTGGTGAGCGGTTTAATTGTAATATCTTTCTTTTCCCTTCAATTATAATCTCTTTCTTTTTTTTCTTGAGTGTGGTAAGGAGTTGGACATATTATTAGGGCAAAGGAATCAAGAATGTTTTTGTCAATTTGAATTTCATCTGAGTTATAGAGTGGGTTGGCCTAAGTTTTTACTGCGACAACGTTTCAGATATGGCATCGGAACGCAGGAGGGCCTAACTTTGATGGTCAATGATAGAGAACAGGAGAGGAGATCCTTCGGCCGGCAACTCCTCATTGAGCACACCTCGGAGTTCAAGAACACGACCAATGGCAAGCCTCGCCTCGACGCAACGATGATGACCAGACTTGCACCTTATTTCTCGAGGTTTTCACGACGGGCAACTGGTAATGCCGACTTCTTCTGCGATGAGGATAACGGTTCCACGCCGCCTGCATCGGCGGCTGGCTGAGCGTGAGTCAACGTGCCCGAATTGCAGGATTAGTGTACGTCTTCTTGAGTCATGCGCATGAGGTGGTGTGGTTAAAATTTTGATTAAGAACCTTTTGTTCTAGATTTATCCTTCTAGCCTTTTTCTTCTTCTAAGTTTGCAACTTTGTATGGTGATAAGTAAGAGCTTCTTTTCCAGGGAAGCCACTACTAAAATACACCAAATTAGCAAAGATTTCTGCCGCTAAGTAGCTGTTTTTTCTCCACTAAATATAAACGACGGAATAATGACGAAAAAATTATGTCACTATAACAAATGTATCCATTAAAAATTTAGATGTGTGATAAGGAAGAGGTTTTTTCCGACAGAAATTTAGATATGTCTCATATAAATATATTCACCCTTGTTTAGGTCGGAAACGGTTTCGTTGTTGCATCAGCGACGGACGGAATATGATCCGTCGCTATTATTCAATATTCTAGTGGTGATATTCTAGAAGGGAGAAGGTAACAAATACATTATTTTAATAACACACAAAATTTTCATGTAAAATATATAACCTAAATAACAGGAATATTATTTTTCATAACAGGATTATTTTTTATTTTTTGATGTTACAATTTCTTGCTTAAAATTGTAATTATTTAGGGATAAAAATATGGTGTATTCATTTATGGTAAAAGAAGGGATCATCACCGTTCTTTTAATATATTAACCGGTTGAATGTCTTTAAATTTAACCTAATCTAGTTTTTAATATTTTAAATCAAATTCAATTTAATCTCTAAGTTAGATTCTTAGATATATTAGAAAATATTTACCATATATTATTTTTTTAATATTTACCAAATACTAGTCCATTTTGTTCTATCCTAGTCAAAAAAAAATTAGTTAAATTCCACAAAACAAAATATTTTAATCCAAATTTTAATTTATAACTTGAAAATAATATAACTTATCATAAAACGTAATTAAATTAATCAAATGTAATAAGAGAGTATTATTTAATTGATTATGATTTATAATCAAATTAAATAATAACATGATTATATGTTACTATTAAGATAATATAAATATTGTCTCTATTTTTCTGTGGTCATGTTATTTTTTTTTTTTACTGAAAATTGCACACGCAAGGTTTGTGCCCCTGATAACAATATAAACAACAATATAGTCAAATAGAAGTTAAAATATAGTATAATATAATATATAATTGATCAAAATTTTAAATTAACCTAATCTAACTAGATTTAATCTAATCTAAAT
Organism: Iris pallida; assembly: GCA_029216955.1. Taxonomy (NCBI): domain Eukaryota; kingdom Viridiplantae; phylum Streptophyta; class Magnoliopsida; order Asparagales; family Iridaceae; genus Iris; species Iris pallida. The sequence goes on along the minus strand of JANAVB010029816.1, from coordinate 3,326,992 downwards.
CTTAAAAATAGTTAGATTTAGATATTATGAAATATACTGTTACATAATATATCATAAAAGATATTGGAGAAAAAAAAAATAAGGACTTAAAGAAAACAAAGCATAAAGGAGAATGGAAAATGAAAGAAAGAATAGGACAAACATGTCCAATTTATTTAGTTTGCGTTTTTTTTTTTTTTTTGAGCGGGGCCTGAACTTTTTCAACGGGGCCGAGAATATCTCGGAAGAAATAATATATTTAGTATCTTTCTCACATAATATTGGTAGTTTATTAGCTAAATTGATAAAATTTAAAATTTACCCCTTAATTTAGAAAAAGATAAAATAAAACTGACTTCCGTTACACATCCTAACAAAAATTGGAAATGCCCCCTTTTTACATAGTACTAGCGGGGATATGAACTAAAATGTAACGATGAACTCAAGTTATATCGCCACTTCCATATTGAAACAAATGGCCGAATTTCCTCACCTCACTTAAAATCCTCCCAATTTTACACTATAAGATCCACTTTCAAACATCCAACCAGCCCCATTGAAGGAAACTAGAACAGTTAAGGAACACAATAAGCAATTCTAAAACCTCTCCAAGAAAGTAGATGGGCTAAGTAAGGCCTACCTAACCAGTCGAAACATAGGAGGCCTTAGGAGCTGTGATATAATGTTCAAGTTTTCAGACCAGGCAATCTCGCAATCTCCCCTTATCTGTGGATATCTCAAGGCTTTATATTCATGGGATCTAGGGCCGGCCCAAAGGTAAGTCAGACAAGACTTCGGATTTGGACAACCCCCTTTGCTTAGGACAATCCTCATGTTCAGTGTGATCCCAGAGGTCACAGATGACCCTCCAGGATCGACCTACAATATATAAGGGCCAATGGGCAACCAAAACTGGCTAAGGATAGGACAACCCAACCCTCCGTCCGGCCCTGATGGAACCATAGGCTATGCAATCAGCTCTAAAGAACACTAAACCTTTCTCTACTCCTTGCCAAAACTCCACAGTTATCTCAAGTTACAACCCGACAAATTTCACCCCAGTTGACAAGGAGGACAGTGTTATATAACCTCTTTTCCTATACTTGTGCCCCCTTGGTACACTTATCATTACGCATGAAACACAACCCTTGTGTCCTAATTCTTCTTAGCAGCTCACTGGGGGATACAACACGTGTTGGTAATTTAGTGGCGGAGCTAGCATCTAAAATTAGGAGCAGTTGAACTTTAGGTATAGCATGTGCTACACAAGTACACTAGAATCGCACCATCTAAAATATCAATCATTTGATAATTTATTTATCACTTAATTGTTGCATACTTCAAATCCAAACAAGAGAATATAACATAACTGAAAAATATTTATAAAAAAAAATCGAAAACATTTCCAAAATTTTGGACCGGATTACATCCCACCCTTTCCCTTGTATAGTTCCGCCAGTTGTTGGTATGGGTAATATATATATGAGTTATTTGTATTTACCCCCCCAATTGCTAATCCTATTTCTACTTCCCCCCCAATTTTATTTTAATTAGTATTACCCTCCCAATCTTTGGGTAAAGTGCAAATAAACCCTCCTAAAATTTGTGTTTTTTGCATTTGAAGATCCCTTGCTTAAAAAAAAAAGATGCCACATTTAATTTTTGCTCAGTTTGCACCCATGCCATTAACAGACGTTAAAATACGTCTAAAAATACGATTTTATCCCTCCTCCACTCTCTCCCCCCCCCCCTCTCTCTCTCTGGTGGTGGGAGTTTGTCAAGCGGGGCCGACCAGAGGAGAGGGGAGGGTGGCCGGCGAGCGGAGGGAGGAGGGGGCGGGTCGAGCTAGGGGTGAGCATTCGATTAATTCGGTTCAAACCGAACCGGAAATCGAATTGAACTGAAAATCGAATAAGCAAAAACCGAAACCGAACCGAATTGGCCCATAACCGAATCAAACGGAACCGAATTAAATTGGTTCGATTTACGATTTATTTGCACTTTTTTGTTAATATATATAGTACTTAAATATACATAAATTTATATTATATATATATATATATATATATATATATATATATAATATATATATATATATATATATATATATATATAGTAACTAAATTTTCTTATTCCGTTTTTGGTTTGGACCGAAACCGACACCTAAGACCGAAACAGAATAAGAAAATTTAGTATTTTCAAAACCGAAACAGAATAAGAACTTTTTAAAACCGAGCCGAATCTCTTATTCGGTTCGGTTCCATTTTCGGTCTAAACCGAATAATGCTCACCCTTTGGTCGAGCATGGCCGACCAACGGAGGGGGGTCGGCCAGCGGAGGGAGGAGGGGGTTGGGAGGGCTGGCTAGCGGAGGGAGGTGGGGGACGGGTCGAGGGGGCCGGCTAGCAGAGGGAGGAGGGGCGGTCGAGGGGGACCGAATAAGAAAAAACCGAACAAAACCGAATAATATATTCGGTTCGGTTAAAAAAAGATTCGGTTCGATTTCGGTTTTGAAAATACTAAATTTTCTTATTCGGTTTCAGTTTTGATTTTGGGTTTCGGTTTCGGTCCAAAACCAAAAACCGAATAAGAAAATTTAGTTTATATATATATATACTACATATATATATATATATATATATATATATATATATATATATATATATATATATATATATATATATATATATGTAGTATATATATATATATATATATATACTACAGATATGTACTAAATAAATTTAGGTATATTTAAGTACTATATATATTAACAAAAAAGTGCAAATAAACTGAAAAAAACAAAAATCGAACCAATTTAATTTGGTTATGGGCCAATTCGGTTCGATTTTGATTTTGCTTATTCGATTTTTGGTTCGTTTTGAACCGAATTAACCGAATGCTCAACCCTAGCTCGACATGTCCCCTCCTCCCTCCGCTGGCCGGCCACCCTCCCCTCTCCTCTAGTCGGCCCCGCTTAATAAGTCCCCACCATCGGAGAGAGAGGGAGGAGAGAGTAGGGGGAGGGGTAAAATCGTATTTTTAGACGTATTTTAATGCCTGTTAATGACATTGGTGCAAACTAAGCAAAAATTAAAATGTGAATTTTTTTTAAACAAGGGATTTTCAAATGCAAAAACGCAAATCTAAGGAGGGTTTATTTGCACTTTACCCAAAGATTGGGGGGTAACACTAATTAAAATAAAATTGGGGGGGAAGTAGAAATAGGATTAGCAATTGGGGGGGTAAATACAAATAACTCTATATATATATATATATATATATATATATATATATATATATATATATATATATATATATATATATATATATATATTTCAAGAGGGGCGCCTCCCTGACCAAATCTGGAGCACCCTTAACCGCACCTACAACACCTCTCCAGGGGACGGGCGCTTTATCGATCTTCTGGCCCACTGGGGATCCGCATCCCACGGCCACCAGATCGTTGCAAGCGGCTGCCACCTGGGCAATCTGGAAAAATCGCAACAAAGCGAGGTACGAGGGCCACCAATACTCGGTCGATCAGCTTACCCGGGAAATTCACCGGCAATGCCGTAAAAGGAGCTCTCTCTGCTCCCACACATCTCCGGCGTTTTGGCAACAGCCTTCCCCCTAGGAGCGTCGGCTGCGTCCGACACTTCCCCCCTGTCTTTCCTTTTTGGTATACTTCTCCCTGTATACGTGTAAGGTTTCTCTTTGTGCCTTGATCAATAAAAGGAGGGGTTTTGGTTAAAAAAAAAAAAAAAAAAAAAAATATATATATATATATATATATATATATATATATATATATATATATATATATATATATATATATATATATAAACTGCGGATGAATTGGAGATGATGAGCAGGACACGGTTGAGCAGAATGACACCCTCGAACATGAACGTGCAGGGCATGATTCACCAGAAGCATGACTTTGAAAATAGTGAGAAAAATGTTGCAGATACCAGCTCTTACTATTATATTGGTCAAGAAGAGCAATGACAACTGAAGGATGTGTATGGACTACAGAGCTCTGAATAAAGTCACAATAATACAAGCTTTCCATCCTAGTTATAGAACTCCATGATTCTAAATATTTCACTAAATTGGATTTGAGATCAAGGTATCATCAGGTCAAGACACATCAAAAACAGTTTTTAGATTAATACATGAAGGCCACTATGTATGAGTTCCTTCTCATGCCCTTTGGCTCACCAATGCTCCTTCGACCTTCCAATCACGAACTCAGGTTCCAAGCCATTTCTCAGTATGTAAGTTTGTTTTAGTCCTTTTTTATAAATGACATCTTAATATATAGTGAGTTCATGGAATATGTGAAGGTGCTAGAGCTGCTTACTTGCCACCAACCAACTTCATGGGAAGCCAGGCCAAATGATTATGGCACAATAGCTTCTCCTCTCCCCAGTTTACTCAAGAAGGATGCTTTCTAGTGGTCTGCCAACGCAAGTGCAGTAGAGTTTGATCGATGCATCAAATTCAGGAATAGGGACAGTTCTCATGCAGGACAGAAGACGCATTTATTTGAGTTATAAGTAAAGGGGAGGGCCAGGTTATTTTGTGCTTACGAGAAGGAAATGTTTTTTTTTTTTTTAACAACTAGCCATTAAGAATAGTTGCTAGGGAGTGTACTGTATCTTCAAAGGATGCTGCTACTTTGCCTGTGGTTAGACCCGCAGGTTGTGATCGCAGGCCACGTATAACCATCCCATTGACAGGAATTTCGGTGGCGGACCCAAACAAAAGGGGGTAGGGGGGAATAAGATTCGACAAGATGTCCTGCGGTCTCTGTGATCATAGTAGCAAGTTCACAGTTGCAGGAGGCATAATGTACTACAAGAAAAGAGCAATGATATGCCTACAACCCCCTACAACCAAGGGGTTACAGCCAGCCACGTGGCGGGCCGCCTTCATTGGAGGAGAGAGGGGAGAGGTGGGACCGGGTGGGACCATGTTAATAGGGGAAGAGTGGATTGTAGGAAAGTTGTAAAGGGTTGATAGTAAACTCAGAGGCGGAGCTACAGCTGGGCTGCCCCAGGCTGCAGCCCGGACTAAATTTGTATTTGTTAAGAACGACTAACCTTGGCTGAGTTGGTTGAGTGACTTGATGCTAATAAGTTAGGTCCTGGGTTCAAGTCCTATCTATGTAGTTTCTTCACTATTGGTAAGAATTTTAAACTTTTTTGTTTATTTTTTTTTTGAGTATATTACATAAAAAAAAAATTATCCATATTTTTGAGTAAACTTAGCATTATTGACAAGAAAAAGGTTGATGATGAACCCATGCACTTACAATCCTCTTTCAGACAATTGCTAGCTAGTATATCACCGTGACACTCCGGTACGTGGGTGGACACTCAAGAACTATGTTAAGCAATAGACCAGGGAGAGAGAGTCCTACCTGCCAACCGATCGTATTAATCTGGAACCACAACACATCCCATACTGGAAAGAGGGGATCTATACATATAGACAGTTGTAAATGAATTATAACTTATTTTGTTATAATACTAGTATTGCTCAATATTAGAAATTCACTACACAAGTCGTGCAGTGAGCCATGTGGAAATTCTGAGCTGGCAGTGCCATCTCCATGGGATGGAACGCTAGCAACAGTACCCGGAAAGGGAGGATGGTAATGTTAAGGGATAATTTAGCAAATGCCCCCATTCTAAATGTTGAAATTAGCATATACCCCCACTATTTTATTTATCTAACAAATACCCCCATTTTTGATATAAAATAATAAAAATTTAAGATATACCCCCACTCTTTTACATAGGAGTGGGGGTATTTGCTAAATAAAATAAATAGTGGGGGTATATGCTAGTTTTAACATTTGGAATGGGGGTATTTGCTAAATTATCCCTAATGTTAAATGCGTAAGGAAACCGTATAAAACTGAATCGGTATTAAAAAGAAGAAATGCTATTAATCATTACATTAGACATGACAAAGTTTTTAATGTTATAGAAAGGTGACGGTAGAAATTGAGAAAATTTTGAAGAAAGTATTATTTAATTTTTGGTGCAATATTATTTTCTATCCAGTTTGTGTCCAACCTTATTTTCTATCCATGTATGGATTTGGATAGAAAATAAATTTGCATCAAAAGAAATCAAGGTAAAATCAATATTTTGTTTTTGTGTCCAATCTTATTTTCTACCCATGTATGGTTTTGGAAAGAAAAGAAAAATATTTGACTAAAAAAATCAATACTTAGTTTTCCAATTGGCAATATTAAAAAAAAATTGGACATAAAATATGATAGTATACCAAAAAAATAATCAAAGGCAAATATTTTTTTAAAGATTTTTAATAGAATTAAAAATAAGATTGCATTCAAAAAATGAAAACAATATTTAAAAAGAATTAGATAGAATATAAGATTTCATCCAAAAATCAAGTCAATATTTTTACAAATTTTGGGATAGAAAATAAGATTCCACCCAAAACAAAATAGTCACGACTCACGAGCTCGCATACTTTTCTTTTCCTATTTTCTCTTATATCACTAAACTCATATTTCAAAACTTTCTTGGTAGAGTCCGGTTAGGATAAGGACTTCAAAACCTTGTAGACATACACTTACGTAAACATTATAAATATTTCTCTCTAGCTCGTAGCTATAGCATGCAACAACGAAAATATTCTCACGGAAGCCATGAACTTGCTTGACAGCTCCGTACACGCCCTATTTGTGTGCTGGTGGTTCGTTTCTCTCTTCTTTCTCATAGTAGAGCTTGCTATGTACATCAGAGGGAGAGTAGAGGAGAGGCTATCGTTCCGTCGAGTCCTCCGCAATCGCACCTCGGAGTTCAAGTACGCCACGATCAACAAGGCCGGCCACGCCTACGACGCTGCCCAGACGACGTGCACCATATGCCTCGAGGATTTCAGGAAGGGCGACCGGTGCCGGCTTCTGCCGCGGTGCGGCCACCTGTTCCACTCCATCTGCATCGGTGGCTGGCTGAGTCTCAAGTCTACGTGCCCGAATTGTCGGGGTAAGGTCTTCTTGAGTAATGCAGAGGAGATGGTATGATTCTTTTTCCGACAAAGAACTTCGGAAAGCTGCAGACGTCATGTGTTGTAGTTCATGTGAAAAACAGTACAGATATATGTGTAGCCTAATTGTAAGGACGTGTAGGTGTGTGGGTTGTTATAAAAATTTTTTTTACGTTGCAAGAAAAATTGTAATATGTAATTTGCACGTTGAAATTGTGAGGGAGGACCCAACCAAAATTATAGTATTCTTTTTTTTTTTCTCTAGTTTATTATTTTTATTGTTGTGAATTTGTATAGAGAAAGAAGAATCTGATTATTGCGTGAACTTGTATGGAGGTGGAAGATTTGGGAAATTAGTGAATATTGGTGTTTGAATATCCTTGCAATTAATTTATATGTTTTTATTATTTTGGTGTTCCCAGTTTCAGTTGCTTTTCATGATAAAACAGCTTCTCCCACTTGCTTTGAATAGATGTCCCGAATCTTAAATATTTTAAAGCAGGTTATTCTAATTCTTGTTAATTGTTTAGAAGTCACATAAATTGCTAACAATTGAGTTAAGTGGGTATTCTAAAAGGTTAGGGTTTATATATAGTTCTAAGTGAACCTGCAATTCGTTAAGCTATTCGAAACTGATTTACTCATAACAAATATTTTGGAATCCCTGCCAATAAGACGGTGACACGTGGCCTGCGGTCACAAACTGCAGGCAAAATAGCAGCGTCCTTATCTCTCTCTCTCTCACACATATATATATGATTGAAAAGTTTGAATGTTTTATGATTAAAAGTACAAAAATGTGAATTCTAGTTTATGTAGAAAAGTTGTTTCCACGATATACCGGCGTATATTGTTGGACCTGAAGTAAACAATTTTTATGATTTTATTTAGATGGTTGGATCAAATTGAACTATCTCAGGATTAATGTGACTTAAAATTGACTTTTTCTAACCTCATTCCTAGCAACAATAACAAAAAGATAATTCTTAAAGGATGTTCAATCTCTCTCTCACAAAGATTCATATGTTTAACAAGCGGATTATTGTCGTGTTCTCACTCTTCTATAACTTCGTCACTTTCTCCATCATAATTATATTCTCATTATTGATTGGTTGTAGTGATACGGTTTGGATCGGTAAGAAAAACTTTTAGAGGAAGCGTTACAATTTTTTATTTCATTAGTGATTTTTTTTCAAATTGTACGATCAATTATTCGTGGATTTTTTTGTCAAAATTTTCCAAGTAAATATCGTTTGTGTCAACATTGGGGATTCGTGAGTAAATATTAATGTAAATATTGTCATAATGTGATATTCGTTGGCATCTAAATGCCTTAATATATGGTTCAAGTCTAATAGCATACCTTATATAAGTCTTAATATCGTACATCATAGGTCAACTCTATTCGGATCATACCGCATTCACTACACTAAGAAGGACCCAAAAAAAGGTCTGCATTTTCACGATCCATGCCTTCTAATAGGTGCATAGAGGACGGACACGGCAAAGCGCAGACCCGGAGTGGATTCCCCACCAGCAAGGTGAGTACGTAGTGTAAGCTAACCGAGTCAAAATTTCAATTCAAATGATTATAAATGGCGCCTATAGTTCATCCTGTTATAAATTGTGTAACGAAACTATATATTTTGTTCTTCTTGCTGAGCATGTATGGCAATAGTGTTCGCTTACTGCACATGAGCATCATGCCTCAATGATTTCAAGGAGAGAGTTAAGGAGGAAGACCGATGCCGTCCTCTCACGTGGTGCGGGCATCGGTTGTTGGAAATTATTCCAAAAAATCTGCAAACAAAATAAAATAAAGTAAATGTTACCAGCCTCCGAAAAAGTCGCGCACGAAGCACTGCCCTAAGAGTTGATTCGGGTTTATGTGCAGACTTGTTCCGAATGCTCCTAGTGGTAAAACTTCCGCTCTACTAGTATCTCCTCGTCGCACACAACTCGGAAAGAGCGACCCCGAACTTAGCTTTTGCCCAAATATGGAAGACTAGAATTCTGGAATTTGTTGTTTGAAGGTGAGGAGTAGAAAGAGAGAGAGCTTTGTAGGAAATTCACTACAAAAGAAGGTAAAGTTATATTTTGAGAAGAAGAAATGGACACTATATTTGTAGCAATCGAGCCCACCCAAATAGCTATTAATAGCTACATACGAATGGTGCTCCATTAGAAAAGCTCAAAGTTAAGGAGCAAAATAATATGACAAAGAAGACTTGGTTTTTGTATTGGCCTATTCAAACTTATACATCAATCCGATAGAATAGCTAAGGAAAGACTTAGTTTTTCCAGCAAAGAATGCAACAATCCCCCCCAAAAACCAAGTTTCGAAAAAATAAGAGGTAAGAATAAGAGTAGAGAATATCTGGACAAATATATATACTATGCATAGATGAGATGGACTACAGCCTTGAATCTCACTTAATGACTATTGTCTTTATCTGAAGAAGTGCTTGATGGACTATGCCTTGAATCAGACTTCTTGAACCAAATTCAGAAAATAGCACACATAGTACGTTAGAGGTTCTTGAGTCTATCGGTTGGCGCTTTTGATTGGCCATGCGCACTTATTCTATATTCATGAGAGTTGTCTGAGATTTTTCTGTCCCATAGTCGCGGCCTTCACGACCTCTCATATAGGTAAGTCCTCCAAGGTTTGGTGATCGGAGTCAACCCTGCAAAATAATGCTTGGACTTATTAAGAGTTTTAAAACTCATCCTAACCTGATCACACCGGAACACTGTCACCATTGGGATGGTGTATCAATGTACACATGTACAACCTCCTGGGCTTTTATTTTAAAGAGAATTTAATCTCAAGGTCAGTGTTCCATATTAGTCACCTAGTCCAGTTTATTCCTACCCATTGAACCGAATTCTTGGGATCTCCAGTCAGACTCGGTTGGGTTGCCACTGCTGGTGACTAAATTATGGGCTTAACCCCATCCTCCTCGATGATTCTAGGATCAATGTCCTAGACAGACCCTTCGTCAAGTGGTCTGAAAGGTTCTTTTCTGACTTTATATAGTCAAGAACCACATATTTGCCCATTAGGCTCTTGATTGACTTGAAGCGCAGCTGCAGGTGCCTATTTATCTTAGCATTCACAGAATCATGCTTTAATAGTTCTATAACAGATTTATTACCACAGTTTATAAAAATAGCAGGAACAGGAGTATTAGAAACAGGTATATGCATAATCAAATTTCTAAGCCATTCAGCTTCTGTACAAGTAGTGTCTAAAGCTATCATTTCGGAGTCCATAGTACTCCTAGCTATGATAGTTTGTTTACATGAACCCCAGGAGATTGTAGCTCCTCCTAGGGTAAAAGCAAATCCAGTTGTAAATTTTACATCATGTGAATCAGTTACCCAGTTTGTATCTGAATAACCTTCTATAATATTAGGATGTCTAGAATAATAAAGTTTATAATCTAGAGTACCTCTAAGATATCTAAATACTCTATCCAAAGCAGTCCAATGTGACTGATTTGGGTTACTGGTATATCTACTAAGTCTTCCAATAGCAAATGCAATATCGGGTCTGGTTCTATTTGATATGTACATAAAGGACCATATCATTTGTGAATATCTATGTTGTTCTATAGGTGATCCTTCATTCTTCTTGAGACCAACATTACTGTCATAAGGAGTAAGGGCAGATTTTTTGTCAAAATACTCAAAACTTTCTTAGCATTTTCTCAATTGAATGTGCTAAAGATAGGGTATAGCCCTCTTTGCATTTGGACACTTGTATTCCTAGGATCAAGTTGGCTTCGCCTAGGTCTTTCATATCAAACAGGCTAGATAAATAATTCTTAGTGTTATTTATTAGTTCCAGTGAAGATCCTAGAATAAGGATATCATCAACATACAAGCATAAAATGACACAACTTCTACCAGTGTTTTTAGAGTATATACATTTGTCATACTCATTTGGCAAGAAACCATATTATATAATCACTTTATCAAATTTGTTGTGCCATTGCTTGGGAGCTTGCTTTAGGCCATAAAGTGATTTTACTAATCTGTAAACTTTTTTTTCTTGACCTTTAGCAATAAAATCTTCAGTTTGCTCCATGTAGATCTCTTCTTCTAGATCTCCATTCAAAAATTCTGTCTTTACATCCATTTGATGGATCAACATCTTATGAATGGATGCTAAGGCTAGAAGGGTTCTAATAGAAGTAATCCTAGCTACAGGAAAATAGGTATCAAAATAATCTAATCCCTTTTTCTGAGTGAAACCCTTGGCTACTAATCTAGCTTTGTATTTCTCTATAGTACCGTCAGCTCTGAGTTTCTTTTTGAAGATCCACTTACAACCTATAGGTTTACTACCTAAAGGTAGGTCTGCTAAATACCAGGTGCTATTATCCATAATGGAGTTGTACTCATTGTTTATGGCTTCTTTCCAGAAAAGAGCATCAGAAGAAGATATTGCTTCTTCGTAAGTTGAGGGATCACCCTCTATCAAAAAAGTGAAGAAGCCTTCCCCTAAATTCCTTTCAATCCTTCCTCTTTTACTCCTTCTAGGTTCTAAGTCTTGTTCAGGTTGTGAGCTTGATGAATGACAACGGGAACTTGTAGAAGGAGCTAGGGAAGAACTTGAGGGGTTGGAAGAAATTCTATCCTTAAAAAGGAATATATTCTCAAAGTAAACTGCATCTCTAGCTTCTATAATGGTATTGTTAGAGATTTTATTTACTTCAGAATTAGTCACTAGAAATCTATTGGCATTTCTATCTAAGGCATATCCTATGAACACACCATCTACGGTCTTGGGTCCAATCTTTCTCTTTTTTGGTTCAGGGATTCCAACTTTTGCTAGACATCCCTAAACTTTGAGGTAATGGACTCCAGGAGTTCTACCTTTCCATAATTCATAGGGAGTCTTATCCTTAGATTTACTGGGAATCCTATTTAGGATGTAGCAGGCTATTAATAAGGCTTCTTCCCACAGATTATCAGGAGCACCTGAGCTGAGAAGCATGAAATTTACCATGTCTAATAGAGTGCGATTCTTCATTTCAGTAACTCCGTTAGACTGTGGTGAATAAGGAGCAGTCACCTCATGAATTATTCCGTGTTCTTCATAGAAGAATCGCACTGATAAGATCTAAGGATCTTAATTATTTTCTCTAATTGGTTTTCAGCTTCTGATTTGTAAACCTTGAATCTATCTAGAACTTCATCTTTGGTTTTGAGAACGTAGGTATAGCAATACTTTGAACAATCATCTATAAATGTGACAAAGTATTTCCTACCGTCTCGAGTCAAAACCCTATTTGAATCACAAACATCACTGTGAACTAGTTCTAGAAGATCAGAATTCCTTTCTACGAATTTGAAAGATAGTCTAGAATGTTTGGCTTGAACACAAATCTCACACTTGTCTTTATTATCTACAGGAGACTTAGGAATAAGATTTAGGTTCATCATCCTTCTAAGGGAACCCAGGTTCACATGACCTAGTCTACCATGCCAAATATTGGAAGATTCTACATTGGAAACAAGGAGAAGGATCCGACATTTTATTTACAATACTGAGAATAAACAGACTATCCTTTACAAATACTTTACCAACAAAGGACTCATTCTTAGAAAGTATAACTTTATTGGCTTCCATTACAATCTTGTAACCAGATGCTACAAGAAGGAAACTGCTAACTAAATTTCTCCTAACAGTCGGCACATGTAACACCCAGTTTTCCAGATGAGGGTAATTTTGAAATTTTATAATTATAATTATAATTTATTGATATTTATTTTATATTATAATTTTTAGTGATTTTTAATTATTTTTAAACTATTTAAATTCATGACTTGTGATTTTGGTGTTTTGCTAGTAAAACCGTAGAGACTGCCTACCCTAGAGCCTAGCCATGTGATTAGGGTATTTTTGACATTTTTATGGTTATTTAAATTTATTACAATTTATTTGAATTTATGGGAGTTTTTAGGATTTATTTTGGAATTATTTGAATGATGGTTGACTAGGTTGACTTTGACTAGTGTTGACTGGGTAGACTAACCTAGAAGCTAACCCTAGATGTGTCTGGACTTGGTTAGGTCATGTGACCCTAGTTAGACTAGAGTTAACTCATGGTTAGTCATTAAACTCAGGTTAGAATATAAAGGCTTTTAGTCATAAGCCATGACTTATGATTTGAAACCATTAATTAGCAACTTAGCCCATAGAGGCCCAAGCCCATAGCCCATCACTAAACCCTAACCCTAACCCACTATGGCCAGCCACATTGGGAACCCTACCCCTATTTATACTCTCTTCCATTTAGGGCTAGCCTCTTTTAGGAAAGAACAAGCTTAAGGAGGAGGTATTTTCCCAACTTTAGAAATTCATAGAAATTCCATTTTCTCTTATTTTTCCGTCAAACAAATTGCAATAGGTTCTAATTTAGGTATACTTGCTGTTCATGGAGGTCATTCTCAAATTTGGGACAAATTGGAGATTTGGGATTAGCAAGAAGGATCCCCCATTTTGAAGCTTTCTTTGGAGAAGAACACCAATAGGTAACTTCTCATTTTCTCCATGAAATTCCAGTTTTCTTGCATATTTGGACAGCCCTAGGTGTCCCCTAGTCGTAGGTATTGGTTTCATGTTGAGTCGTGTCCGTTTTGTGTCCGTATCGGACACGAATCAATGTTAGGGTGCATGTGTTCGATGAAATGCTTGAGTGAATAAATTATTCTTATTTTTAAATTCTATTTGAATAGATTTCTAGCCCTTGATGTGTGCTTTCGAACCCCCAATATCTGAGCTCTGTGTCCAAAATGGACACGAACTCGCTGCACGAGATACGGCGCACATGCCCTGCTACTCGGGGGCTATAACTCCCTGTGCACGACACATCTGGACACAAAATTTTGTGTGGATACTGTTTAGGAGACTGACATGAGGCTCACAATTTTTTATAGATTTTTGTTCAATGGTTTGAGAGAAATCGCACGCACACGGATCGCGCACTACTGCACACGCGCGTGAAAACGCCACTGACACGCGGCTACAACTTTCGACACGACTCACTTGGACACGTTTCAGGTGGTTGGACATGAAGCCCTAGACCTAATCTAACTTAGGACTCGACCATAGAACTCGTGGTTAGACACACGTGTCCCTATCTAGCCCGACACATACCCACGAGGCTGTCTGTAGCCTGTGTTCTGACACAGTAGATTTTGGTGTTTTGGACACGTTTGTGTCCGTGTCTTGGACACGGGAACACTCTCTGGAAACGAGTATGCATACCATGTTCATTACCAACCAATTTTACTAATTGATTCTTCAATTTATTGCATAATTCCTATTCGAACACCCTATGTCTGACATTTCGGATACAGGGTTAAGGTGTGTGTTTGCAGAGGTTTTCATATTGAAGTTCCTGTCAAATTTGAATTCCCAGCATGTTAGATAGATTCCTACATGATATATGCTAATGTGTGATTTGTTTTTAGTTAGTCATTGCTTCGAGCCTGTTGGGAATTAAAGCATGGGGTTCCTGTCCTATTATACTGATATGTATTGATTTGTTTGAACTGTTTTCAAAACATCAGTCATATGTAAGCCTGAACTGAATTGATTCCCTCTTCTCATTCTAACTGAGATTGTATCTTTCAAGTGAAAACCTGAAAACTGAGATATGATGTCTTAGTCCTTTTTTTTTGTAATGTTCAGTTCAGTTTTTTCCAGTTTTAGCATTTTATCATTCTCAGTTTTAATATGCTGGGCTGTGAACAATATTCTTAGGTTACTCGAAATCGATTTCAGGTTTTCAGTTCACTTTATGGGTTGATTTGGGTTTTATTGATTTGAATCAAATTGATTGGGTTTTATTTGATTGATTACTAATACAGAAAAGTGAAGGTTTTGATACATGAAGGTTTGAAGGTTTTGATTTGGTGTTTGATTTAGGATTGATCCTCTAATGCATTGATATAATATGAACTTGTTTAGATGTTTTACTAATACAGAAACCTTAAACTAAAAATTGTAAACATGGGAGTAGGTTTCACATTGATTGGTTTGTTTGACTCTCAATTGGTTTGTTGATATCCTGAGAATTTCACTCACACACCTACACCCAATCTACACACATGGAAATGATAAATGGATACTATTTTTCTGTCCTTACACAGCCTATTTCAGTCCCTATATATATGTGTCACGACCCACACCCATTTTTTTTTAAACGGATACGAGACGTGTCCAAGCCAGCCTACGCCGCAGTGTCGGCGGTAGAACGCTGTCACGGCCATGAAGATCAATATCACAAATAATGCTCATTCACAACATTAATTTAATTTACAAAGCTCACAAGTTTTACATTTGTAGAAAGATATAAACTTGTACAAATATGGAATGACTACAACTCATCTATCTAGCTAGTCACTAGGCTTTTGTCTGCAAGTATTCTCGTCACTCCCCAAGCTAAGTGAATCCACGGCTAACCTGAAAATGTTGGTTTCCAGTCAGGAATGGAACGAGCACAATTCACTGAATGCAATTTCAAATAAAGAAAATGACTATAAGACAAAGGTTAGGCATCAATCATGAGTTTTGAAAATATCAGTAAAGCCGTAAGAAAATTAATAGTAATAAATAGACCAATATACTTTCCACCGTTTGAAGTACCTTTGATATGTGATCGGTCTGGGGTACTACACCGCACGGTCTACAATGTCTACTCACTGTCTACAATGTCTACTTGCAGAAAAATAAGCACTGTCTACGATGTCTACTGCAGAAAAGTAAGCACTGTCTACGATGTCTACTGCAGGAAATAAGCACTGTCTACAATGTCTACTTGCAGAAAAATAAGCACTGTCTACAATGTCTACTTGCAGGAAAATAAGCACTGTCTACAATGTCTACAATGTCTACTTGCAGGAAAATAAGCACTGTCTACAATGTCTAAGCACTGTCTATGGTCGGATCACACATCCTTGGTACTTCTCATTCCCGACTCAACAATTTATAATAGAGTATAAAAATATCACATAACTAATGACCAATCAATGAAATATAGTAAAGATCAATATCGAAATGCAAACAATAAACTGTACTCGCCTGTGGTCCTTTGCTGGTGAAACCGACAATCTGAACTACTCAATGTGCCATTATAGTCAAAACCCGTACAACAGTCCCCGAAAGCTGTAATAAATAATACCAATGATCTCAGAATAGTCCAATTAGCTAGAATTGCCTGTCCTTAAGTCCAATTCTGGACACAGGGGCAAAACGGTAATTTTAGGCAAAAACGATGTCCGCCGTTGGACCCGTTTTGCACCGAAAAGCGTGCCAGAGTCAATGGTCTCTAAAGTCGTCAAACTATATGTCTACGAATCCAGTTTTCCGATACGAACCCAACCGTATGTCCAAAGTTGGATTCCGGCGGGCCATGCACAAAATCACCCGTTGAGTGGGACCGTAGGGCCCACAAAACGACGATTTTATCAACGGTCTCAGAGTCGGACCAAACTTGGCATACAGGACCAGAAAAATGATACGGTTCTGTTGGCGTAAGTTTCGTCTCGATCCGATGAGCGTGCACAAAGTAATTGGAGAATTTGCAACGTGCACGATACGGTGAATTTCGACGGATACGCATCAAATTCGTCGCGCACACGCGACCAATTTGAATTCCGTCAAAGCCCACACGACCACGAAACTGTTACGCAGCTTTCGATACTTACGGTGCACGACCACGTCGTCCGGATTGGCGTGACGCACGTCGTGTGGAGCGATTTTCTAACTTTTAAAAACATGTTTTTGTTGAACTTTAGAATCAAATATCTTGTCATCTACTTACTGAAATACGAATCTACAAGAAGGGTTATGATGCCCTACATGTTGGGTTTAACTTCTGTTCAGAAAGTTTTCTGATTTAAAGAATAAATTGGTGGAAAATTCGATGTCAAGTTGGGTGTTTGGACTGGTTTTGTGTTCCCTGTTTTGAACTGATTTTCCATCGATTTCACGTCGATTTATCAGTCAATATGGTTCGTGTAACCTAAAACTAATTAAAGGAAATTGAAGTCGGTTAGGTGTGGTCGTACCTGAGCAAACGGCTCGGAGATTCGTCGTCCGTGCGCGAAGATCTCACGCGACGAAGTTGCCTCTCCCGACTGCTACTGCTGTCGCTCACACGGCACGCGTGAGCGCGCGCGGTCGTCGACCTGCCGCCGGCGACTCGTGGCCGGACGTCGGTGGTACTGCGGCGGCGCACACAGGGGAGAACGATCTTGAGGGTGACGTAGGAGATTGTGTGGATTAGGGTTTAGAATTTTCGATCGGTTTTTTCTCTGTTCGTATATATATAAGCGGGTAGTTCCTTTGGCTGTGTTCGCTCGGGGAGCTATGCTCGGTCCAGGGAGATTTGGGTCATGTGTCGGGCCTGTTGCACATCTAAGGGGAAATCCTGGCCTGTGGGTCTGAGTGTAGGCCTAGTTGCTTTGAATTCAAAACTTTTTCTTTTGTTTATTCTATTGCATTTGAAGATAACTAAGCAAATATTTATATCTATTTATATATATACAATTATATATACACATATTTAGTTATATATACCATTATATATATACACATATTTATATACATACGTATATATATTTATATATATACACAAACACATATATTTATATATATTCATTTATATATATAGGTATATATATATATATATATATACATACCATAAACGCCTATATATATTTATATATACACGCAAAATATACAATAATAACGATACAATAAGAGTAATCTAATAATAATACAAATAATAATAATAATAATAATAATAATGATAATAGTACTCTTATCTCTTATATAACTTAAGTCCCTATATAACAAAGTAAATGTACCCATACATATATTTATACACCTGTAGATAAATATCAGAAATATTTCTATAGATAATCTAAAACTTAAATCCTGTTTATGCCATAATTCCTTGGCTACGTAAATACATTCTAGGATGCATAAATAAATTAATAACAATTAAATAAATAAATTAATAGATGGATAAAGTGAAATAAAGTACTAACGGTTTGGAAGATACTATCATACACTACTAGTCATCTATATATTTAACTTATGGATCCATCTAATAACAAATAATATTATAATATACGTATAACAACTATATATAAAATAACTATCACACCATTTAAATAAAATAAATAAAATAAAATATTTCAAAATTCCGGGAAGTGGAGCTACAAATCTACCCACCTTAAAAATAATTTCGTCCTCGAAATTCTAACTCGTAAATATGCTAAATTTCAACCATAAATAAATAACAAATAAAATAAATAAATAAATTCACTATTTCAACAATATCCTCGAATTTTAATTTCTCAGAAATATTTATATCTTCCTCTTTGCCATTACGTAACTACGAGTCATCGGGGACTTCTACCCACCTTTGGTCACACTATCCCTCAAGCTAACATCTCATAATCTTCTAATTTGTTGTTAACAATCCTACTAACAATTTTCTGGGTATATGGTATCTAAACTCATCTCGCATCTACCAAGTAACCCAAAATTTAACAAGCAATAAATTTACACAAGTAGCTTAAGGAAATATGACTATACGTCACTCTGGAATAGGAAGGTCATGAAAAATAAAATAATCAAGAATAAATATAAAATTTCAAGGGCGGTAGAAAGTATCCAAGGGTACAGATAGAAAGAGTGTTCATGAACCTATAGTCTTACTCACTAGATTGGGTTACTCTAGTCCAGTCATTTGCAACGTCGAAGAGCCCTTCATTACTTAGAGTGGGCTGCAATCTGTGCAATACAGAAATCTCGTTCTCAAAATTCTAATTCAAACAAGGTTCCGTAAAGGAACGAAGTTTGAGAAATCAAGCTTGTGATCTTTTCTGTGGTTATATAAACACACGAGTAAGGATTATAAATGCAATACAAGATCGTATCTCGACTTCCAGGTAGACGGAATAATGGTTACGAATGACACCATATTCTAAGAGATGGAGGCTGCATGATCGGTATAGGGACCTATCTCAAATAGTTCGGTTTTATAGTCTAGCAATAGTGGTATGCATGGATAGGTTTTACTGGGTTTTAATGGGTTCCCTATTTGGACTTCACTCATCGGTTGGATGAACCTTGGATCTCAATATATATATATGGACTGAACAAGATCTCAAGATAAACTATTTCTACTAGGTTAGGGTAACCTAGAATAGGCTTTAACTCAAGTGGTTAAGCTAGTTGCTAGTCGAGTTGGTTAGCTAGGTCCATAACTCCAAATGTACCTTCAGTGACTTTTGTGTTTAAGTAGTACATGAGGCCTCAATTGGGTGGCATACTAGTGGCATGTGCGTAGTGGGCTTCGAGTAGACCACAACCGTATATTAGGTCGAAAGATTCGAGTCAAAGTCGAGTCTCTAATGGAAGTCGGAAAACCTACTGCTATTATGGTAAGGGTTATATCTAGTCCTTTTTACCTGAAAGTCGTACCATAAAAATAGAGTACAAGGGGACGGGCTTGAGTGGGACATGATATACCTAGATGAAGGCGGACTCGTCTAGAACTTGCATATGAAATTTGTTGGAAGGTAAAAGCTGGTCTGGTGCTCCGAATATTAATGACACGGTCGGGGACACAAAATATTCTAAATGGAAAGTGGGAGTCCATAGGGCACTACTATCATCAAAATAAAAATTTATTCTAATCAATCGGTGATCTTCATATATCCCTAAACTTTAGGAGACTTACAGTCTACCCACCTTAGAATTAGGACACGGTTTCAGGAACAAAGAGGCTAGAAGAATTCTAAAGTCCGGATAATGTATCTAGTCTCTTGTTACTAAAGAATGAGGCGTGGCATAACAGAATACGGTAGATATAAGTCAAGTCTAGGATCGTTCTTTAATAAATGGAAAACGAGTGCGTGTGCAATGACACATGGTCGATAAAATAGAATGATCTACTCGTCCATAATATACAAGAGTTATCGATCGGGTAACCAACTCTAAGGCACATCATTCGAAGAGGTTTCTAACAACTGAGTCGTTAAATTCTATTGGGGTCAAACCTGCCGGACTATTGTCACAAGGGTTCTAGTTAAACCAAGCTTCAAGCAAATGATTAAAGGCTCACAACATTTGGTCTCTAAAGAATAGGTAGACCCCTAGGTAGGTATTTCGACTAAGGGTAAAACCCTCATCATTCACAAATTTGAATGGCTAGAAGGTTCAATAGTAGTTTGAGGGTCGAGAGGAGAACGAGTAACTCAGTCATATGACTAACTGATGGTAGCTACACTTGTGTATACCGCTACCATAGCCATGGGAATACTCTGTATCTATCTATCAATTACGAGCTTTCTTTTTTTTTTTCTAATCGGTGAAAGACAAAATAATAAAGAGTTCAAGAGAGATGTCACCGAATACAATTACGTGATTCAAAGGCGAATGTGTAATTCAAGAGGAATTGTCAAAGCAGTCGTGGATGAGACCCTAGGGACATCTACATCTCAATCCACGTAGGATAATTAAATAAAGTGCGAACCAAATGCATCATGGTTGATCAGACCATAATACACTGATTCTGATTAGACAATATGTTGGCAGGCGTCCCCGATAAACATATGTCTTGGATCAAGCTCGATAAAAGAGTAAGCTTGCAAAAACTAGGCTGTAATAGCAGCGTTGGTCAAGATAGTCAAGATACAGGTACGCGAGATTTTTGAAAAGAGGCACAAGTAGTTCGAGTTTTGTGGGAATCAAACTTCACCTGGTGTTCTTGCTTCTATAGACATCCCACAATCATCTTATCCTTATGGCCTTGGTCGACTAATGGTTTATGGACTCCTGAATTCTTTATTCTTGGTAAATCTATTAGTGTCAATCAATTTCCTCATCAATAGATCACGAGGATCACGGAATGCTAGATCGGGAGACGTGCTATCCAACTTACAAACTTCCACCAATATTGGCTTCGGATATTATGGAACACACAGGGCACTGTCCTATCTTCTATGGTATCCCTAATTTGTAATCACGTCTGAAGTTATTTCACCGAGGTTTACGCCTCGCCCGTAAAGTCGGGCTGTGGTAAACCCTTGGTTTCGTAACTCCAATATGATACCAATCGAACATTACTTAACTCTACTCAATATTAGCTCACAAGGGTGACTACGGTCAAAAGTGGACCACTAGCCATAGTTTTGGCAATATTCTATGACCTATATTTCTTAAACAAAATCCAACTCTTGGGGTCGTGTCTCGCCAGTGCGCTGCTGGCTGTAGTGAATTCATAGCCTCCATAATTCAATTAAATGGCGACAGTGCGCTGCTGTCCTGCCATTATGAGTTAGCTAATATTTAACTACATCTAGAAAAATTCATGAGCTTCTAGATATTCAAACAAGTCGACTATGAGATAAAGCGTAGGTATCTATCAGTCACAACCCTTAAAATAAAAGATGAACAGGGAGGAAATAACTGAAGACAAAGAAATAGAAACGTTCTAACTATTTTATGTGTATTCAAGCCTTTGAGGAAAAAAACTTGAATCGAAACTAACTCGAGGTTCGCATATGGGTAACCCAATCAGAAATTATAATTCCTGGGGCAAAATAGGAACTAAATAGGCAATTTGGACTAAATATGAGGATGATATCTAAAGAGGCAACGGGAAGGAATTGAATAATTCATCTAGGTGAGATCATCAATTCCAGGAAACTCTGCCTCTCCAAGTGAATAATCTATCCACATTGGACCATATCTTCCAATCAAGAGGTAATAGTGTACCTATGGGGATTTGACAAACTATCAAAGTTAATAACTCCTTATCTACATTGCATGGCCTAGACTACCCACCGGTCAATTTGTATAAGGGACTCCTAGTCCTAGTCATTCAATTAAATTAATCCTTGTTCGTGAATGAGCATGTTCTAGTCGCAGGCTCGCAATAGTACAACTAACTTAAGTACTATCACGAGTTCGCATGATTTGCGAAGACGGACCTGCATGGGCCACCACAAAAACTTGTCACGACCCGCACCCATTTTTTTTTAAACGGATACGAGACGTGTCCAAGCCAGCCTACGCCGCAGTGTCGGCGGTAGAACGCTGTCACGGCCATGAAGATCAATATCACAAATAATGCTCATTCACAACATTAATTTAATTTACAAAGCTCACAAGTTTTACATTTGTAGAAAGATATAAACTTGTACAAATATGGAATGACTACAACTCATCTATCTAGCTAGTCACTAGGCTTTTGTCTGCAAGTATTCTCGTCACTCCCCAAGCTAAGTGAATCCACGGCTAACCTGAAAATGTTGGTTTCCAGTCAGAAATGGAACGAGCACAATTCACTGAATGCAATTTCAAATAAAGAAAATGACTATAAGACAAAGGTTAGGCATCAATCATGAGTTTTGAAAATATCAGTAAAGCCGTAAGAAAATTAATAGTAATAAATAGACCAATATACTTTCCACCGTTTGAAGTACCTTTGATATGTGATCGGTCTGGGGTACTACACCGCACGGTCTACAATGTCTACTCACTGTCTACAATGTCTACTTGCAGAAAAATAAGCACTGTCTACGATGTCTACTGCAGAAAAGTAAGCACTGTCTACGATGTCTACTGCAGGAAATAAGCACTGTCTACAATGTCTACTTGCAGGAAAATAAGCACTGTCTACAATGTCTACTTGCAGAAAAATAAGCACTGTCTACAATGTCTACAATGTCTACTTGCAGGAAAATAAGCACTGTCTACAATGTCTAAGCACTGTCTATGGTCGGATCACACATCCTTGGTACTTCTCATTCCCGACTCAACAATTTATAATAGAGTATAAAAATATCACATAACTAATGACCAATCAATGAAATATAGTAAAGATCAATATCGAAATGCAAACAATAAACTGTACTCGCCTGTGGTCCTTTGCTGGTGAAA
This sequence comes from Iris pallida, assembly GCA_029216955.1. NCBI lineage: Eukaryota > Viridiplantae > Streptophyta > Magnoliopsida > Asparagales > Iridaceae > Iris > Iris pallida. The sequence goes on along the minus strand of JANAVB010029816.1, from coordinate 3,304,003 downwards.
CCGACAATCTGAACTACTCAATGTGCCATTATAGTCAAAACCCGTACAACAGTCCCCGAAAGCTGAAATAAACAATACCAATGATCTCAGAATAGTCCAATTAGCTAGAATTGCCTGTCCTTAAGTCCAATTCTGGACACAGGGGAAAAACGGTAATTTTAGGCAAAAACGATGTCCGCCGTTGGACCCGTTTTGCACCGAAAAGCGTGCCAGAGTCAATGGTCTCTAAAGTCGTCAAACTATATGTCTACGAATCCAGTTTTTCGATACGAACCCAACCGTATGTCCAAAGTTGGATTCCGGCGGGCCATGCACAAAATCACCCGTTGAGTGGGACCGTGGGGCCCACAAAACGACGATTTTATCAACGGTCTCAGAGTCGGACCAAACTTGGCATATAGGACCAGAAAAATGATACGGTTCTGTTGGCGCAAGTTTCGTCTCGATCCGATGAGCGTGCACAAAGTAATTAGAGAATTTGCAATGTGCACGATACGGTGAATTTCGACGGATACGCATCAAATTCGTCGCGCACACGCGACCAATTTAAATTCCGTCAAAGCCCACACGACCCCGAAACTGTTACGCAGCTTTCGATACTTACGGTGCACGACCACGTCGTCCGGATTGGCGTGACGCACGTCGTGTGGAGCGATTTTCTAACTTTTAAAAACATGTTTTTGTTGAACTTTAGAATCAAATATCTTGTCATCTACTTACTGAAATACGAATCTACAAGAAGGGTTATGATGCCCTACATGTTGGGTTTAACTTCTGTTCAGAAAGTTTTCTGATTTAAAGAATAAATTGGTGGAAAATTCGATGTCAAGTTGGGTGTTTGGACTGGTTTTGTGTTCCCTGTTTTGAACTGATTTTCCATCGATTTCACGTCGATTTATCAGTCAATATGGTTCGTGTAACCTAAAATTAATTAAAGGAAATTGAAGTCGATTAGGTGTGGTCGTACCTGAGCAAACGGCTCGGAGATTCGTCGTCCGTGCGCGAAGATCTCAAGCGACGAAGTTGCCTCTCCCGACTGCTACTGTTGTCGCTCACACGGCACGCGTGAGCGCGCGCGGTCGTCGACCTGCCGCCGGCGACTCGTGGCCGGACGTCGGTGGTACTGCGGCGGCGCACACAGGAAAGAACGATCTTGAGGGTGACGTAGGAGATTGTGTGGATTAGGGTTTAGAATTTTCGATCGGTTTTTTCTCTGTTCGTATATATATAAGCGGGTAGTTCCTTTGGCTGTGTTCGCTCGGGGAGCTATGCTCGGTCCAGGGAGATTTGGGTCATGTGTCGGGCCTGTTGCACATCTAAGGGGAAATCCTGGCCTGTGGGTCTGAGTGTAGGCCTAGTTGCTTTGAATTCAAAACTTTTTCTTTTGTTTATTCTATTGCATTTGAAGATAACTAAGCAAATATTTATATCTATTTATATATATACAATTATATATATACACATATTTAGTTATATATACCATTATATATATACACATATTTATATACATACGTATATATATTTATATATATACACAAACACATATATTTATATATATTCATTTATATATATAGGTATATATATATATATATATATATATACATACCATAAACGCCTATATATATTTATATATACACGCAAAATATACAATAATAACGATACAATAAGAGTAATCTAATAATAATACCAATAATAATAATAATAATAATAATAATAATAATGATAATAGTACTCTTATCTCTTATATAACTTAAGTCCCTATATAACAAAGTAAATGTACCCATACATATATTTATACACCTGTAGATAAATATCAGAAATATTTCTATAGATAATCTAAAACTTAAATCCTGTTTATGCCATAATTCCTTGGCTACGTAAATACATTCTAGGATGCATAAATAAATTAATAACAATTAAATAAATAAATTAATAGATGGATAAAGTGAAATAAAGTACTAAGGGTTTGGAAGATACTATCATACACTACTAGTCATCTATATATTTAACTTATGGATCCATCTAATAACAAATAATATTATAATATACGTATAACAACTATATATAAAATAACTATCACACCATTTAAATAAAATAAATAAAATAAAATATTTCAAAATTCCGGGAAGGGGAGCTACAATATGTCCCATGGCTGTCCTTAAAAACCCCTTGAAACCAACCCTTAACCATGCCTAAACCAGCCCTTAACTTGTCCCAAACACACCCCCCTAAATGACAGCCATAGCTACTATTACCTGCCCTTCATAGCAGTCCAAAAACCAGTCCAACACATGCCATTCCAGCCTAATGACAGTCCCCCCCTTTGCTCCCAATTCAGTCCCTAAACCACACCCATATGACAGCCATTAAGCAATCCAAAACTAGCCTATTACCTGTCCTTTGCAGCTTCCTAAACACTCTATAATTTGAGTCCATCTAGACCCCATAAAACCTGTCAAAACAGTCCCATTTGGCCCTTAACATTCAGTCCTACACAAGCCCTATATGGCTGTCCCATTGCACCCAGATCAGTCCAGATATTAGCCCTTTGTTTGGCTTATATATATATTCAGCCTCATTCCTATTTCCTATTTCACACATTCTAAATCAGCATTTCACTCACATTAGCATATACTCTTCACTAACACTCACACATTGCCTGACACTCATTCCATGATAACACACACTCCCTTGACACAACTCTATATGTGACACTCACACACACATGCTCTTGTGCACTTTCATGACACACACACCCATGAACACATACACATGCTCTTTTCTCTCTCTCTCTCTCTATATATATATATATTACATATGGCTAAATGTGTTAATGTGATAAATAGAGATTTCCTATTGATATATACATGTATGTGTATATAAATAGATATATATATATAATATATGAAATATGTGTGATGTGGACTATAGGGCATAAGGCCTATGTGTATGGTATGAATACACCAATGATTGTGTGTTGGTAGTCTAGTATGACTTGTGATTGGTGTGTGATTGCTAGACTAGGCTTGGTTAGGCCTAGTGAGACTTATTATACTTGTTTGGGTCAGTCTTGACCTTGTTGACCTAGTTTGACTAGTGTAGTTGACCAGAGTTGACCAAGAGTTGACTTTGGCCTAGTTCGACCTAGACAGCATGCAGATGTATTGTAGATTACATTTATCATCCCTTGTATACATCTTGACTTGTGTTGCTCTAACTAGGAGTCAGGTACCTCATCTCGGACAGTATATTTACTTCAGACATTCAGATACGAGGCGAGTACATTCTCTGACCGTTTTATACTTGTCTGGATTTACATTCTTGCTCTAGATTACTGTACTTGATGCTGACACAATTGTTATCACGGATTGGTACTATATGGATCTTCTTTTGAGATGTTATCCCCTTGTATTCACTAAATACATATTGTGATGTGCGTTTCACTTACATATTGTATTTATTGAATACCCATATCCTTGTATACTCATTGTGCATATTGTACTCTCATTAACACATGAGTTCCAGGGATAGACCATTGTACAACCATTGTATAACATTCTACATCTATTGTATAACATTGTACATCTATTGTATAACATTGTATACTATTGTATAAGATAACGTAACTGGAGTGGATCCTTGTGTATTGATTGGGGAGGGGGAATAGAATTGGTTATGTACTCAAATCCTATTGTACAACATTGTATAACTATTGTATATGTCTATTGTACACTCACGTACAATGGAGTTACCATTTTATTGTCCTAGATCGTTTATATAACCATATTGTACTCTAAATCACAGTTGGCTTACAGTTCTTACTTATCATATATAGATATTTTCTATTATTAAATCTCTGCTATTTTTTATATACATTCTCTTTCAGCGTTTCCTGTACCTTACTCTATTGCATGCTTTATATTTCCTAACTTGATATGAACTGCGTGAGATGTTTTGTGCTCGCTCCCGTCCTGACTGGACCTGTTGAAAATTTTACAGAGGATGATGAGGAACCCTGCACCCCTTACTTGGAGCTTGCCTAGTTGACACTCGCGACCTGGACCCCTGGGGAGGTTCAGGCAGCTGCTCAGGATGATAGTGTAGATAGCTTAGACTGTCCTTTCTTTTCATATTTAGTTGTTTTCCTTATTTCGGAGTTGTATATTAGGATCTGTATATTCTGAATATTGTTGAGTTGTATCTTAGACACTTAGTATCATCTCTCTATTGTATGTCTTGTGGATTTGGATTTCGCATCTTTCGATCTATCTTATCGTACTTCTACCCTAGATGTGATTGAGATTGTATTCTGTTATGTCATCCCCATTCGGAGAGTATAACTGTACATCACCTTATATTGTTAGATGTTGTGACCTAGGACAACGTTCTACCGCCGACACTGCGGCGTAGGCTGGGCGTTGTTACGTTCTCGTACCCTCACAGTGTGTGCGGGTCGTGACACATTTTTAGTGGTGGCCCATGCAGGTCGAGTTTATGTAGTGGTATTCGAACTAGAGTATCACTACAGCCTGCAGTAGGATTAGGATATTTTGAAGGTACTCAATCATATTAGGAAAAACTCTTAATCAGATTCCTTTTATCTAAATTTGCTGCTTATTGACTTTCCTTGAATATAAACTGTCCTCATTTGATTTTTGCTTTATTCTCAGTAATTGCTTCTTGTTTTGATCTGTCTTCATGATGGTTATGAAGACACGATCTCATCGCTTCGGTTCGGAGGATACTATCGAGAGGCTGGCCACCTCTCGTCCTGTTCATCAGGTCCTCGAGACCGCAGCTTCTGTTGTGCCGACTCAGGTTGGCGTTTCTGCTACATTGGAGGTGCACCTCTGTCTGTACAGAGACTTTCTCTCGTCATTCCCGATTTCTCTCAGCAGCAGCGGTTCATGCAGCATCAGCAGCAGACTAGGAGAAACCAGCAGGGTGAGCTATCGTCAGGACAGTCGAGGATGCACGGACCATTAGAGATCTTGCTGCAAGTTCCGTTCCTCTCTGTTCCATTCCCACAATTGTCTTTTATAACTACCTTGAAATCTGATTCCATCTGTTCCTTGTTGGTTGATTAATTTTGTCATGTTGCTCTTTTGTTATGTTGTTTTTCTTCTGAAAAAATCATATGGGCTAGGTCACCTCAGTTATGGGATCTAGAATCTTCGATAGTCGTGTTAGTTGGCATAGTGAGGACATGTAGTCAGATTTTGGATGTATTTCTTGGCTATGGGAATTTAAGATTTTTGCCGTCGCATACGGCAATACGAAAATTTTAAATGCCATGAACCTAGAGGTACGTACCTTAGTCAAGGATTCTGTGATTATCGTAGCCTTGCTCACTAGCATGATGAAGACTCTGGACAACATGATTTTGGACAGACGTATATGATTAACAGATTGTATCTTGAGAAGGATTTAAACATCATACCCTTTTGATTATTATAAATGACTTAGGAGTAGGGATATTCTAGTTTTATAGAGCTTATTCATAGGTAGTACCTTCATAGTATAATGATATGGTGACTTGTAGAGTGTCTGTACCCTAGAGGTGGTAGTTAGCATTGGTGCTAGAATAGTAACCCATTGCAGATAATTCTCCTGTACCAACCAGTTTACACATATAGGATGTTAGTATGCCATACAACCTTGATGATTATTTATTGTTTTTCTTTATCCTTCCAGTAAGGCACCCAGTGACCAGAGCCTATCCTTGAGTATAGTTGTAGTTCACCTAAGACTGAGAGGCCTATATACATATAGATTGCAGATGATATACCTAGGATATATGTGATGGGTTGTTGTTCTTGAGCATATATATACGTGGTATTTGGGATTGGTGTGTTTAGCTTGCGGGTATTTAGTTATGGGTGACTTGATAGGATTTGGAAGGTTAAGAGTTAGTCTATTATAGAGTTTCTCTTTTGCTAAATTCTAGTTGCCAACACTAGGTAGCTAGCATAGGTAAAATCCTAGGAAGTTGACCAGATGATGACCAAGTACTAGAATGTTGAGAAAATTGACTAGTGATTGACCCTTGACTATGCTTGACCTAGAAGGGGGTGCGATCATCTTAATTTCGAGGACGAAATTTTTATAAGGTGGGTAGGATTGTAACACCCAGTTTTTCAGATGAGGATAATTTTGAAATTTTGTAATTATAATTATTATTTATTGATATTTATTTCATATTATGATTTTTAGTGATTTTTAATTATTTTTAAACTATTTAAATTCATGACTTGTGATTTTGGTGTTTTGCTAGTGAAACCGTAGAGACTGCCTACCCTAGAGCCTAGCCATGTGATTAGGGTATTTTTGACATTTTTAGGGTTATTTGAATTTATTATAATTTATTTGAATTTATGGAAATTTTTAGGATTTATTCTGGAATTATTTGAATGATGGTTGACTAGGTTGACTTTGACTAGTGTTGACTGGGTAGACTAACCTAGAAGCTAACCTTAGATGTGTTTGGACTTGGTTAGGTCATGTGACCCTAGTTAGACTAGAGTTAACTCATGGTTAGTCATTAAACTCAGGTTAGAATAGAAAGGCTTTTAGTCATAAGCCATGACTTATGATTTGAAACCATTAATTAGCAACTTAGCCCATAGAGGCCCAAGCCCATAGCCCATCACTAAACCCTAACCCTAACCCACTTTGGCCAGCCACATTGGGAACCCCACCCCTATTTATACTCTCTTCCATTTAGGGCTAGCCTCTTTTAGGAAAGAACATGCTTAAGGAGGAGGTATTTTCCCAACTTTAGAAATTCATAGAAATTCTATTTTATCTCATTTTCCCCTCAAACAAATTGTAATAGGTTATAATTTAGGTATACTTGCTGTTCATGGAGGTCATTCTCAAATTTGGGACAATTTGGAGCTTTGGGATTAGCAAGAAGGATCCTCCATTTTGAAGCTTTCTTTGGAGAAGAACACCAATAGGTAACTTCTCATTCTCTCCATGAAATTCCAGTTTTCTTGCATATTTGGACAGCCCTAGGTGTCCCTGTTTTACTTAACAAAATGCCTTGAGGAATTGGCTTTTGAAAATAAAACGAGAAAAAGTACAAGAAGTACAAATTTGATTCTGGTAAAGTATTACTATGAAAGTCTGATTCGTAAATGATCACTTTGTTCCTTGGACCATATGATGATGATGAAGATCACTGCTTGTAGTAGAAGAACTGGAAGAACTAAGTCACCAGAAAGGTATCGACGCACTTGGACACTGATGGCGAGGCCGAATGCTTTCTTGCTTTGCTTCACTCTGTTATGAAAGAAAGGTTGAAGAAGAATGCTCTGGAGAATCAAAATCTCTAAGTTCTGATCTCTGTATTCTCTCCTGTCTCTCTCTGTGTGTGTTATGAGAAAAATAAGTCTATTTATAGACTTGGGCTCTTGTGCGTAAAAACTTAGCAAAAGTTCCATCTTTACGCTAACAACTGCCATCCACGAACGAAGCCAACCTCTGCATATGTTGACATGTGTCCTATCATTTCAGTAAGAATAGGATGCATGTACACACGTTCTTGAGAAGAATGGCATGAAAGCCACGTAGACAGACCACGTTCCAAGCTGGTGGAGGAGAATAGGGCGTAAAAATAGCCCCAATGTACTCTGAGCGTAAAGCAGTAGATTAGCATAAAATAGCCTTGACATAGACTTCCCGCGTAAAGTGGTTGTTAAATAACCTTGAACGTAAAGTAGCTCAAATAGACTTTACGTACACGTCAGCTGTTGAGCGTAAAAGCTCGTATAGTCTTCGTGCGTAAAAGAAGCTATAGTGTGAGCGTAAGGTAGTTCAATCCACATACTAAACGACAACATTGGTCTCTGTATAAAACAAATCCCTTTGTGATATATGCCATCATTAAGATCTCCATGTCAGAGTTTGTATTAAATACGAGATTTGACAGCTTTGTCCAGCGTAAGAGTGGCTGATCTGTCATTGGCATAAACCCATAGGTGTAGACCCGAGCGTAAAGTGATCAGCCTGCTTTAGGCGTAAAGTGATTAGCCTTGTCTTGAGCATAAAGAGATTAACCGCTCTGTTTGGCGTAAAACAGATCACTTATGAATGAAATGATCCATCTCTTTGACTCTTTCTCTGAAGCACTTTTTACGCTCCTACAAGACCCCCTTCAAAGTTTTCAAATATCTCCAAAATTTGAAATACTTTGAACAGAAGCGTAAAAGTTGAGATTTGATCAGTCAGCGTAAAATTCGGGATACGCAACCGTCATCCGCGTAAAAGCGGGGATATCCAACAGTCGGCGTAATTTTCAATAGTGTCGGTCAACACTCAACCGTCACAATGAATTTCTTTCTCGAGACTTTCGAATGCCTTTTCGTTTTCCCGAGTTTACATTAATGATGAGCAGTTTCCAAAGAGGAATATGAAAAGTTGGTTTAATTGTATAAATAAGAAGAAATTCTTCACTCTTGTCATTCATCCTCATAGTGACATGGCGCCAAAGAACGAGATTACTAACAAAGAGGCTTCGAGCTCCAGGCTTGATTTTGAGCGAGCATGCAACCTTTTAGAATGCTTTTGACTGACTCCTGCAGTCTTTAGTCGCATCGATGGTGGTCCCCCAACTGCGTACGAAGGGCCAGGAGATGCAGAAGCATTTCTTAATCTGATGCGTCGCTCCGGGATTCGCAATATGCACGAACTAGGTACTTCCCTTCGTCTGCCCGACGAGGGAGAGAAAAAATAATGTTTTTGCGAATCTTTTATCTGTAGGGGGCCACTCCCCCCTTTTTTTATAAATAAAGTCTGATGTTAATCTCATCTGTTGGTATATAGAACTGTTCAGCACTTATTTTGACTACTTCTATGGTTGTTAATTCCCAAGAAACAAACCAACACGTGGCATCTATCTTGTGGTTACGAGAGCCTTTAAATAGGATCTTCTCCCGAAAAAGACTCATACCAATCAGTTTCTTCAGCCTTTATAAATAGCCGAGAATGTTTCATATATTCTCATTCTCGTTCCTCTGAAGATAACTTTCTGCAATATCGTTCTCCAACAAGTGACAATGGCAAAGCTGTCCAACGGTGTTCCTTTGTACGCCCGGTCATTAGACGTAGATTCAACCATCAGTAGAGCCAAACCATTTGGCTTAAGTGGTAAGTCCGACCGTAAGAAAATATCTGTCTTCGAATTTTCTGTTGGAAACAGGTATTCATGAGTGTAAATTCTTGACGAACGTAAAAAAATCCTTGCTGAAGCACTGGCGTAAAAGCCTTGCGGAAGCTCTGGCATAAAAGTCTTGCTGAAGCACTGGAAAAAAAAGCCTTGCTGAAGCACTGGCGTAAAAGCCTTGCTGAAGCTCTGGCGTAAAAGCCTTGCTGAAGCTCTGGCGTAAAAGCCTTGCTGAAGCACTGGCAAAAAAAGCCTTGCTGAAGCACTGGCGTAAAAGCCTTGCTGAAGCACTGGCGTAAAAGCCTTGCTGAAGCACTGTCGTAAAAGCCTTGCTGAAGCACTGGCGTAAAAGCCTTGCCATCTGTTTTTAGTTTAGCGTTTAATACGCATCTGATGATACTTCTGTTTAAAACACTTCTTCTTTGTTGTTCTCTGCAGAAGTTTGGCTGAACAGTTTTTTCAGGACCGGCATTGGTGACTTTGACGTTGTGAAGAGCGTTCTTCTGACAGCAACATCAGGGAGCTCATGCGCTTTTGACGCGCAAATCAGACAACTCAGAACTCTTCGTGGGATAGAAGGGTCTTCCTCTGTTGGTAGGAAGAGCCTTTATACACGGAGAGTTGGATGGTGGAGTCAACTCTATCCCGAGAAATCGGGTAGTAGAGTTCCTTTCACGGCAGAACTAGGAATCGTATCCCTATGCTGGATGCATTCCTATCTCCTCTGGAAGGCCGCCCCTAATCCACCAGTTGTATTGGCAGCAACACGTCTTCGGGCTGCCATACTCTGGGACTCTCCTCTCGTCTGAGAGAGAAGACCAGAGTTTGATTCCTTTTGTTCTGATCGCCACAAAGGCTTGGACAGCAAGAAATTGACACCAACAACGAATCCGACGAAGAAGATCCAAAGAAGAAACAGATCTCCATTAGGCTATCGTTGTGTGTATAGAATAAAAATCCAAGAATGTAATAGATTTCTATTATAACTTGTAAGAAAGTCTAAGAAATGTAATAGACTTTTTTGATGATATGGGAATGCACTACTAAAATACCCCACTTTACCGACGGACTTTTAGCGACGGACGGATTCCGTCGCTAATAGCGACCAATTTCTGACATCTTAGCGACGGATTAGCGACAGACAACACAACATAATTTTTTTCAATTTTAAATGTAAAAATTTGTCGGGTTTCCGTCGCTAAGTCGACGAACATTAGCGACGGATTATTTTTCGTCGCTTATTCGTCGCAAATGTTGGCGGCAAAATCTTTATAACATTGGCGGGAACTTTGGCGACTACCTAGCGACGGATATAGCCGTCGAAAAACACCTTTTAATTGGCGACGGTTTAGCGACTAATTTATTTCGTCGCTAGATTCTGTGCCCTAACTTAAATTGAACCGACGGGGGGGAATTTTTCATTCCCCCCAAAACTCTCTCTCTCTCTCGCGGCTCTCCCTCTCTCGCGCGCGGCTCTCTCTCTCTCTCGCGGCTCTCTCTCTCTCTCTACCAGGTCTCTCTCTCTCTCTCTCTCTCTTTCTCTCTAATTTTCTCTAATTTTGTGTTTTGGGGCCGGAGGGTGGGGGGAGTGGGGGGGGGGTCGGCTTCGCGGGGGGTGGAGAGGGCGGGGGGTGGTGGTGAATGGGGTCAGGGGGTCGGGGGGGTGTGGGGAATGGGGGCAGGGGGTGGGGGGTGGGGAATGAGGGTCGGGGGGTCGGGGGGGTGGGGAATAGGGGCAGGGGGGTCGGGGGGTGGGGGGGTGGAGAGGGCAGGGGGGTCGGGGGGGGTGTTGAATGGGGGCAGGGGGGTCGGGGGGTGGGGGGTGGAGAGGGCAGGGGGGTCGGGGGGGGTGTTGAATGGGGGCAGAGGGGTCGGGGGGGGGGGGGGGGGTCGGGAATGGGGGCAGGGTTCTCACTCCATTTTCAATTGTAATTAGTCTATAATGTTGCTAATATACTGTTATATATGTGTGGGCTGTGCCATGTGAATTGGAGAGGGTTTGATGGGTTATTTGGCCAAGGGGGAGGCTCGGGTTATGATTTATTCTTTGTGTTCACTGTTCTGTGGTGTGAAGTCTGTCGTTTTGGTTATACCATGTTTGTTTAACACTCTAAACACCCTAGATGCATATCCTAGCATCTGTGCACCACCCATATTGCTAGGAACACAAATTTTATACTGCACTTGTCATGAAATTGCCATCATCAAGATGTCCTGTACATATTTAGTTTGTGCATTGCTGCTTGAGCATCACATTACCTTTTACTGCTACTTTGTATTGCTTTCACAATGTCACGTACCCTGCACTAAACATCCGATACTTCGATCCGATACCGCCGATACTACCGATATCGCCGATACCAATACTACCGATATCGCCGATACTACCGATACCGCCGATACTACCGATACCGCCGATACTACCGATATCGCGTGCCGATACTACCGATACTACCGATATCGTCGATACTATCGATACCGCCGATACTACCGATTCCGATACCGATACTTTGAACCTTGATTTAAATACATGTTAGTATAGTGTCTTCACATATATGTTAAGAGTATATACATGATTAGCAAGGTAACTAGATCCAATGGCGACGGACATTTTTTAGCGACGACGTTTTTCCCGACGGCCATTTTCATCAAATATCCGTCGCCATTACGTCGGTAATTTATGTTACCGACGGATAAGCGACGGATCTGGCCGTCGCTAAAGTTGGTTTTTTTGGTAGTGATGGAAATGATGATTCTTCTATGATCAATAATTTGTATCTATCTGGATGTAATACTGACATGATAGATAAATAAAATCTTATCTTCTGTTTTAGAGTATATAATACTATCAGAGGTAATATGGACATAATAGTATATGTGAACTCAAAAGAAAATTAGATTAATATCTATGCAGAGGTCAAATAGAAGTGATAGATAGGAAAAGTAAGTAGATTTAGTATTTATCCAGAGATCATGGAAACATGATAAATAACGAATCCCACTTTCTAATCAATTGATAAAATAGAAGATATAAAATCCCTTTCCCAGGAGACAAGAAATCAGCTTAACCAAACCTTGGTAGCTGGGGATTAAGAAGACAAATGTTGTGAGCATATGTGTCAAAACGATGGACGAACCAACGTATTTTTTCGGGAAAAGAAAACATTGATTCGATTCCATGATGAAATGAGTGAACCCGATGGAGCGAACGGACAGGTCTTTTCGGGAATGAAAGGTTGTTCTCAATCTTCAAAGACCAGTTCATCAACAATCCTCTTCTATAAATAGGCGAGAACTTTCTGTAATCATTTCATTCTTATTTCTACTTCCCCATTAAAAATGTCTTTCGAGGATGTACCGCAAAAGAATGAAGTCTCCAGGAAAATTGAGGATGTCACTGAGATGTGTCCCGTTGAGCCAACAGTGGCAGTCCCGACTCAAGTAGGCAACAGCTCTTTTACGTCCAAGCCACCACAAGATATCCTTGCGTTCTTAGTAGAGCCAGGAAAAACTCCTGAAGAAGAAGCACTGAGGATGGCCGCCTGCAAGTTTTTTATGAACTCAGGCAACAATGCCTTCGAGACATTAACTGACTATGTATTCAATAGGGGAGGCAGTGGTCCTCGTCCTTGACCTTTTGTTTTGAACAAAAATAGTAATAAAAGAAACTTTATTTTCATTCTGTCTTCCCCTCCCCCCCTTTTTTTATACATAGTATTTCCTAAGAAATTTGTCATTGATTGGCATCATGAGCAGATCTCCTTTGGGCTTTGATAACCGATAGGCGCCATTGGAAAATATGGACTCAATTACATAAGGGCCTTCCCATTTTGCTTAGAATTTCCCTTTACTTTTATGAGTCATCACCATCGGTCTCCGAACGGCTAATACATGTTCGCCAACTTTGAATACTCTCTTTTTAACTTTACGATTGAAAGTTCGAGATATGCGGGCTTGATATAGTTCAATGTGCTGTTGTGCTTGAAGACGCTTCTCATCCAATCCTTCAAGTTCTTGGAGTCGTAAGCGATCATTATTCTCTGTAGTTAGCTTATTAGCAATGGCTATTCGTAGAGATAGGATCTGGATTTCCAATGGGAGGACAGCTTCACATCCATAAACCAATAAGAATGGTGAAAAACCAGTAGGAGTCCGGACTGTTGTTCGATTAGCCCATAAACACTCTCCAAGTTTCTTATTCCAATCACGTTTATTAGAAGAGACAAACTTTTTGAGAAGTTTAATGATCGTCTTATTGAAAGCTTCGGCTAAACCATTAGCAACTGGATTATAAGCCGTAGAAGCCAAATTCTGAATTCGATTCTTGTCACAGAATCGATAAAATGCCTGACTGGCAAATTGTGGACCATTGTCATGAATTATCCGTCGAGGAATCCCGAAGCGATAAATGATATGGTGCTTGATGAAGCTGATCACATTAGATGATTTCACTTTCGTAAGGGGAACTGCTTCTGCCCACTTAGAAAAGTAATCTGTTATAGCTAATATGAACCGATGTCCTTTAACAGAAGGAGGATTAATAGGACCAATGACATCCATACCCCAAGCTTCGAAGGGCCAAGAGGCTGCTGTAGGATGTAGAAATTCAGATGGTTGATGAATAAAATCAGCATAAATCTGACATGCTTTACATCTTCTGGCATAGTCTACAGCATCTGCTATCATAGAAGGCCAATAATACCCCATTCTTCGAATGCGGTCTTATAATTTAGGACCCGGTTGATGAGCACCACAAATACCATCATGAGCTTCTCGCAATGTTTGTTTAGCTTCACTTTCTGAGAGACAACGCAGCAAAAGTCCATCATAGGAACGACGGTATAGCATATGTAAAGATGAATCATAATAAAACCGAAATGATCGTCTTTTGATTGATGCAGCTTCTTTTGGATCTTCAGGCAAAATCCCATGAACTGCATAATCAACGAATGGAGCTCTCCAATCCTTATGCTGGAAATTTGACTCTGTAGTATAACTTTGTTCAATGTACAAATTATTCTTGACACAGAACAAGTCTCGATCCAACAAAGTAATTATATTTTGCCTTCGAATTGGAACAGCTAGGTCTGCAGCTAAACTAGCAAGAGTATCAGCTTCCACATTCTGAGAGCGTGGTACAAACTCAATGAAGAATCCTTTGAATAAAAGGACCAGTTCAACCACTACTTGATGATAAGGAATGAGATCAGGATTTCTGACCTCATAAGTCCCTCTAACTTGATTAACAATCAATTGAGAATCTCCATAAGCTTCTAAGAACTCAATACCCAATTGTTTTGCTACTTGGAGACCGATCAATAGAGCATTATATTCTGCTACATTGTTGGAGCATGGCTCATTGAGAGAATAGGTACAGTATATGACCATTTTGTCAGGAGAAACCAAGACGATTCCTACCCCAGAGACAATATTGCCTTTAGGTCCTACTCGTGATGCCCCATCAAAATATAATTGCCATATGTCATTCTTCAAAGTCAGGTTACAATCCACGACTTCATCTGGAATGTCCTCATATAATTTTGATGTTTCAGGTATAGGGTGAGCAGCTAAGAAATCGACTAATGCTTGACCCTTTATTGATTTCTGAGGTACATAAACCATGTCATAAGGAGTAAACAACATCGCCCAGGTGGCCAGCCTGGAGTTAAGAATGCTAGGTTTTCTCATGAATACCCGAATGGGATTTATTCTGGAAATGACATGAATAGTCTGTCCTGTCATATAATGTCTTGTCTTTTGGACGACAAAAACTAAAGCTAGACATTCCTTTTCCACAGGAGTATACCTGTGTTCAGCTCCGACCATCATTCTGCTCAGATAATATATTGCTTGCTCATGACCCATATCACTTTTCTGTGCAAGAAGAGCGCCAAGTGAGTGATCCAAGGCTTGAACATATAGCAAAAATGGCCTTACTACTACCGGAGGTACCAGAACATATGGGTTTGTAAGGTATTACTTGATGTCATTGAAGGCTTTCTGACACGCTTCATCCCAAACAAAAGATACGCCTTTCTTTAATAGACGGGAGAAAGGTTGACATCTCCCAGAAAGATTAGATATAAATCTTCTAATATAAGCAATACGACCTTGAAAGCCACGGAGTTCTTTCAGATTACGAGGAGGATGCATTTCAAGAATTGCTTTAATCTTATCAGGATCGACATGGATACCCTGAGAAGTAATGACAAATCCTAAAAATTTGCCACTGGAAACTCCTAAGAAAGACTTAGTAGGGTTCATTTTCAATTGATGCCGATGCATCAACTCAAATACTGTCCTCAAGTCCTGAATGTGATCATCCTTTGATCGACTTTTAACAGCAATGTCATCTACATAGCATTCAGCTATCTTCCGTAGATGTTCTTGAAAGATGTTGCTCATAGCCCGTTGATATGTGGCACCGGCATTTTTAAGACCAAACGGCATAACCGTATAACAGTAAACCCCAAGGGGTGTACGAAAAGCGGTATGTTTCTCATCTTCTGGATGCATCTTGATCTGATTGTACCCTGAGAATCCATCCATGAAAGACATGCGTTCAAAACCACATGTATTGTCTATCATGACATCAGTAATTGGAAGTGGAAATTCGTCCTTTGGACAAGCTGCATTAAGATCTCGATAATCTATACAAACTTGGAATTTTCTGTTCTTCTTCATGACAGAAACAATATTGGCAACCCAATCTGGGTGTTGCTCTTCACGAACAAATCCGCATGTGATCAACTTTTTGACTTCTGCTTCAATTGCATCCATCATATCTGGTCTAAAGCACCGTTGCTGTTGTTTTATAGGCTTGACGTTAGGTAAAATATTGAGTTTATGAGTAGCAACTTTAGGATCTAGGCCTGGCATATCCTCATAACTCTATACGAAAATGTCAATATATTCTTTGATAAGTTCTATCAACTGTTCCTTTTCATCTTCAGAAAGATTCTTACTGATGAATATTGGTTTGGACGTAGTTC
The DNA here is from genome assembly GCA_029216955.1 of Iris pallida. Taxonomy (NCBI): domain Eukaryota; kingdom Viridiplantae; phylum Streptophyta; class Magnoliopsida; order Asparagales; family Iridaceae; genus Iris; species Iris pallida. The sequence continues at coordinate 3,287,845 of JANAVB010029816.1, read as the reverse complement.
CATCTCCAACATCAATCTGGATAACTTCATCCTCTGTAGGTGGCTGTCGCTGTTCAAAGCGGAGTTCCCACTGAGTATCCATCTGTTGAGCCCAAGGATCATTCTCAAATAGTTCAGATTCGTCATCAGTTTGAACCATATTGACTGAAAATACTTGTCCAGATTTATCATATGAGGAATGAGATATATCAGTTTCAATGAACTGGACTTCTTCTGAATCCGATGATTGTGAAGAGCTAGAAGAGAATTCTTCTTGTATATCGTCATAAAATATGTGGGACGGATCATATCCCAACCCATGACGAGTCTTTTGGTAAAACGAATCACCACATAATGGTAGTCGTCTACCCTTGCCTTGATTGAGACCTTGCATAGTCTTCAAATCATATCCCATGTTCTGGATAATCTTAATAGATTGTTGACTATACTTGTCAATTCGGATTCTTCCCTTGTCTTTATCCTTCAGCTCATCTGCCTGAGCAACAGGTATATTTCTACCCAGGCCAAACACAATTTGGCGCTTGTTTTTCTTATCAGACGGAACCACGAAATAAGATTCTTCGTGACGTCTAAAAGTTACGCAAGCTTGTGATGAAGCGGCCACAGGTAGAAGATAAGGAGAAGATGTTAGAAAACTTTGAGCATAAGGTCCAACATCTACATGAGGAGGGAAAGAATTTTCCTTATGATCGATGTATAAAGTTTCTTCTGGCTCAATGTCGTCTTTATATTGATGACTTTGATTATCAGAAGATAAAGTCATTCTTTCGATAAACTTGACAGCCATATACTCGAAAAGGAAATCTTTATTGATATCAAAAAGTATAGAATGATCAATATTTACATCATTACAATTTGACTGCTACGCTTCGAATTAATCATCAATGGACCATTATCTGTCTTCTGCGTAGTTTTGCCAAGATTGACAATTAGTGGTGGTTCTGGATCATTCGTACAAGAAGTACGCCCTTTGACCTTGATCATAAAAGGTTGAACTTGGCTCTTAGCAGGAATATTTGTTGATTCCTCAGATGAAGTTTGAGTTCTTCCTTTAACCTTGATTATCAGAGGTTGATCATTGACAGATTGGGATTGGATTCGTCCCTTGACTATGATCTTCAAAGGTTGCTCCTCTGGCGGATCTTCATTAATAGACTGATCCTCAGTGGGTAATTGATCTTCAGCCATGTCTGATATCTCTTTCACATGCTCTTGTTTATAAAGCCTTAAATCAGAAAAATAGGCTTCGACACCCTTGAAGGGATTGATATCAGCGAACTCAGTCTTCACAACTCCTTGGGAATCCACATACTTGAAGCATTGGTGGAGAGTTGAAGGTACAATATTATGCTCATGAATCCACGATCTCCCCAAAAGGATATTATAGGAGACGTCTGAGTTGATAACATAGAAAGTTGCCATGGTTCGAAGATCACCAATCTGAATCTGCAGACGAATCTTCCCCAATGGTTTGCTCTTGCCAGAGTTGAAACCGACTATCGTAGTACTAGTGTAAGTTAAATCACTAGTAGGAATCCTCAGGGGTCTTAGCATACTCTGAAGAATTATGCTAATTGAGGACCCGGGGTCAATGTAAATCCTGTTAATTTCAGTAGATCCAATATACCCAGTGTAGCACAAAGGTCTGTCATGCTTGTTATGCTTCAACAATATATCTTCTTGTGTAAAGGTGATGTTGGAAATTGTTTCCATCACACTATGACATTGTGGACATGATACTGTTATATTATCAGGAGTCTTGAGTTGAGCCAAGCATGAATCTGCTTGAAGTAAAGCTTCACTCAAAGTCTCTCTGCTTTCTCTGAAAAGGCGAAGCAACTCAAATATAGATAGTCTAGCCGGAGTATTGGCCAACTGAGCCAGAATATCAAACTTGTAAGGCTTCATCACCCCCCCTGACTGGAAGCAGACTTCAATGGGACGTCGAAGTGCACTGCTTTCTGTTTCCCCTTTTCAACCACAGAAGATTTAGCAGGAACATGAGAGGGTTGAGTTGGTAGTGTCTCCACTACGTCTTCAGCTTCTTTGGAGGATCCCTCGTAGTCTTTATGGTACTCTTTTTCGGATCTTGTACAAGTAAAAGTTTCTTCTTCAGACTCAGGAGAAGGTACCATATTACAGGATTTTGTCTTCCCTCTCTTAGCCTTTTTTTTATGTGGATTGTTACGAGGAATTTCAGAACCCAATCAAACTGTAGAATTTTGACTTTGAATCTGTAAAAAAAGTCGTATTCCTTTATCATAATTCAAACCTTCTGCCTTTTGAAAGTTATAACCCATCTTCTTCATGAGATGGACAGATTGTTGACTATACAAGTGAGTGGGCAGCGAACTTTTGACAGGTGTTTCAAAAGAGGAAGAGGAAGAGGAAGAAGTAAGACCTTCTGTAACCTCAAGAGAATGAAGAATAGATGTCACTGTAGCCACAGGAGGAGAAAGATTCGGGATACGAGGAAAGATCCCTGTCGAAGCTTTTTCATAAGCAACAAAGACTTGTTACGCCCGGTATAAAAGAACACTATTCATGGCTAGCCACTGCTGGTGAGTAAGCTTAAGCTTAGTAGGAGGAGCTAGACTTGGAGGATAGATGTTCAGTCCTTTCAGTCTATCTTCTAAAGGAAGGCCATCCCATAGATGATCCAAGTCATCAGGATCTGGAATAACATGAGAAATCATGTTGCAGGTTTTGACTTTGTTACTCTTTTTGGATTTTGAAGTTTTATCTTTATTTTCCAACTCAGGCACTAAGTCAGGATGTACCCACATGATTTTACCATTCTTTAGTGTGAGCGGCAGCAATCCTGCATTTTCTTCTCTGGCAGGCGGGATATTCATGATCTTCATCGTTGCCTTTGGAATTGGGATAATTCCATCTGGGACTTGCTGTGGAGGAAAATTTCCGAACTAAAGAGAAACCATATTGGTTGTAACCGTATGGTCATCATTGGTTAAAGCGATAGCACCGCCATGTATCAGCTCCTGGATTTTCTTCTTCAGGACATAGCAAGCACTGGTAGGATGATTAATGTATCTATGATAGATACAATATTTGGGATTATCAGTTAGATTCACTTCATTAGGCCTCTTTGGCTCTGGAATCTGAAGTTTGCCACTCTTCACCAGACACTGAAATATCCCTGGGATATCACTCTCATCAAAAGAGTATTCTTCCTTTGGCCTGGAAGATTCCTGACTATTCGGCATCGTTTTATTCTTGGAAAGATTAACCATGAGGGTATCTTTCCCCTTCACATTACGATTGCCGGGGTTATTACCAGGATTACTTTTCTTTTCTCTATCATCTGAAGCGAAAATCATCCCATATTCACGAGCCAACCTACCATTGGTCTCGGCAGAAACCGCTGCTATAATGAACGAAGCCCAATCTGAGAATTGGGAACCCGTGAAAACAGCGATAGATGGTCGTAGATTCATCTTGTATGTATCAATCAACGCTGAATCTGGCATACCAGGAGGCATCTTTAAAGTAGCCTGTCGAAAACGTTCGATGAACGTCCGAGTATCTTCTTTCTCCCTTTGTTTGATTTCTATCAAGGAGTACATGTTCATGTCCATACCTCTTTCATAGAAGCGGGAGAGAAACATTGCCTTAAATTCGTCAAAAGACGAAATGCAATTGTCGGATAAACTTTGATACCAATCATAAGCCGAACCCGTCAGGCACCCGATGAACACTCGAGTGAGAAGAGCGTCATCTTTCTGCAAGTGTACAGTCATAATATCAAAGTAATTGATATATTGACTGGGAGATACTTTTCCATCGAACAAAACCATAGATTGTGGCTTGAATTTCGGTGGAAAGGGTACATCATTCCAATGAGGAGGATAAGGTTGCTTGATCCCTAACCTCTGGAGCTGATCTTTGTGTCTCAAAACTTCAAACTGTGCTTTGAGCTCACATACTGCTTGAATGGCTTCACTGGTTTGAGGAAGCACATTTGATTGAATGGTTGTCGGATGTACCGTAACCCCGACTGGAGGTGGTACATCTTCAGGAATGATGGGATCTGGAGATGCAGAATTTTGATTAACAGCAGGCTCTTGAATATTCAAAGGTATTTCAGCCCCTTGACTATCTTGAGTTTGTGCTGCTACAGGTACTGGTGTTATTACCGTCGACTGAGCAGTTTGATGATTCAAAATTATCTGATGCATGCTTTGCACCATGTTCAGCATGTCTTTCAGTTATTGCTCAACGGCAGTGAGACGCTGTTCTGTATTATCGGATAAAGTCTCTGGTTCATCTCCAACAGCGTAGGATTCAACCTCTCTTGATGATATAGAAGGATTTGTATAGAAGTATGAATCCACACTGTCAGTCTCGGACTCAAAAGATTGAGTACCCCCAGCTTCTGAATCAGAAGTCTGTATTTGTCTTTGTCTTCTTGATCGAGTATTTTGATATACCCCCTCAAAAGAATTAAGAAGTCTGTTGAACTGTTGCTGACCTAGAGTTTGGGACATATTCCGTCTTGGACGTCGTCCTCTGTTAGTATGAGACGCCATGTTGACTGATGCATATGACAGCTCTTGTTCTTGGTCTTCAGCTTGATGTTGAGGCGGATTAAAACTTAATCGATCAAAAACTGACCGTTTTGAAGCCGAACAACAACAGTTGATCACAACCTGGTGATAATCACAATGATATTTTTTTTGGGAAAATATCACCGGAGATTGTCTATTCTTACGCTTTTGCATTAACAATTCACGTAAGTCAGAAGGAGTGGAGAGAGTAGTCTTCTTTATTACATTAGGGGTGGAGAAACGTTTAGTACCCTGTGTATAAAGAAGATTACTGGCTGCATTCGCAGAACCAAATTGTATATTTCTACGCCTTTGGAGTTGTGTGCGTAAATCTTGAGATTTTTTAGCACGAAGGACTCCATTTTTATTGCGTGTAATTTGTAGATTTGGTACTTTGCGTAGAGCAGTATAAGAAGGCTGTTGGTGTAGAACTGAAATTTTACCAACATGATTTTTATGCTGCATACGTTTAGGTACATTCACATTAGATGTGTAAACATCTTTGCAAATTTTATCTACACTGTCATGGACAGGAGACTTACCTTCGTGCGTAGAGCAAAAAAATTGGTTATCTACCACGTCACAGACGGGAGATTTTCCTTTACGCGAAGAGCGTAATTTGTGTGTGTCTACCACGTCACAGACGGGAGACTTATTTTTACACTCAGAAGCATTAGAATCTGCCACATTACAAATGGAAGACTCATTCTTATGCCTTGAGCGTAAAATTTGGTTTTTACCCACTGAGCGTAAAACCTGGTTCTTACGCAGTGGGCGTGGAACCTGATCATCTACACCGTCACAGACGGGAGACAAATTGTCACACTTAGAGAGCGACGTCGAAGTAAGGACTGCCTCGTTACGAACGGGAGCCCCTACAACAGGAGTGGAAAGAATTCCCTTGCTATCAGAAGCAACAGAGAGATCAGCAGCTACTTTGGATTTAGGAATCCAACCTTTTCGTGCTTTGCAAGATTTTTGAACATTGGAGCAGCGAGAACCACCCCCAGTTCGGAGCATTTCTTCGTAGGCAGTCTGGTCGAAGTGTACAACCAGAGTCTTCTTGGTCGAACCGACCGAAACATCATCATATTGAGCAATTGCCTCCTCGTCAGAGGAGAAGGTCGTCCCCAGTAGAGTCGTCATTTTTGTTTCACTTAACAAAATGCCTTGAGGAATTGGCTTTTGAAAATAAAACGAGAAAAAGTACAAGAAGTACAAATTTGATTCTGGGAAAGTATTGCTATGGAAGTCTGATTCGTAAATGATCACTTTGTTCCTTGGACCATATGATGATGATGAAGATCACTGCTTGTAGTAGAACAACTGGAAGAACTAAGTCACCAGAAAGGTATCGATGCACTTGGGCACTGATGGCGAGGTCGAATGCTTTCCTGCTTTGCTTCACTCTGTTCTGAAAGAAAGGTTGAAGAAGAATGCTCTGGAGAATCAAAATCTCTAAGTTCTGATCTCTGTATTCTCTCCTGTCTCTCTCTGTGTGTGTTATGAGAAAAATAAGTCTATTTATAGACTTGGGCTCTTGTGCGTAAAAACTTAGCAAAAGTTCCATCTTTACGCTAACAACTGCCATCCACGAACGAAGCCAACCTCTGCATATGTTGACATGTGTCCCATCATTTCAGTAAGAATAGGATGCATGTACACATGTTCTTCGAGAAGAATGGCATGAAAGCCACGTAGGCAGACCACGTTCCAAGCTGGTGGAGGAAAATAGGGCGTAAAAATAGCCCCAATGTACTCTGAGCGTAAAGCAGTAGATTAGGCGTAAAATAGCCTTGACATAGACTTCCCGCGTAAAGTGGTTGTTAAATAACCTTGAGCGTAAAGTAGCTCAAATAGACTTTACGCACACGTCAGCTGTTGAGCGTAAAAGCTTATATAGTCTTCGTGCGTAAAAGAAGCCATAGTGTGAGCTTAAGGTAGCTCAATCCACATACTAAACGACAACTTGGTCTCTGTATAAAACAAATCCCTTTGTGATATATGCCATCATTAAGATCTCCATGTCAGAGTTTGCATTAAATGCGAGATTTGACAGCTTTGTCCAGCGTAAGAGTGGCTGATCTATCCTTGGCGTAAACCCATGGGTGTAGACCCGAGCGTAAAGTGATAAGCCTGCTTTAGGTGTAAAGTGATTAGCCTTGTCTTGGGCGTAAAGAGATTAACCGCTCTGTTTAGCGTAAAACAGATCACTTATGAATGAAATGATCCATCTCTTTGACTCTTTCTCTGAAGCACTTTTTACGCTCCTACAGTCCCCTAGCCGTAGGTATTGGTTTCGTGTTGAGTCGTGTCCGTTTCGTGTCCGTATCGGACACGAATCAGTGTTAGGGTGCATGTGTTCGATGAAATGCTTGAATAAATAAATTCTTCTTATTTTTAAATTCTATTTGAATAGATTTCTAGTCCTTGATGTGTGCTTTCGAACCCCCAAGATCTGAGCTCATATGAGCTGAGTCCGTGTCCAAAATGGACACGAACTCACTGCACGAGACACGGCGCACATGCCCTGCTACTCGGGGGCCATAACTCCCTATACACGACACATCTGGACACAAAATTTTGTGTGGACACTGTTTAGATGACTGACACGAGGCTCACAAATTTTTATGGGCTTTTGTTTAGTGGTTTGAAAGAAATCGCACGCGCACGGATCGCGCACTGCTGCACACGCGCGTGAAAATGCCACTGACACGCGGCTACAACTTTCGACACGACTCACTTGGACACGTTTCAGGTGGTTGGACACGAAGCCCTAGACCTAATCTTACTTAAGACTCGACCACGACACTCGTGGTTAGACACACGTGTCCCTATCTAACCCGACACATGCCTACGAGGGTGTCTGTAGCCTGTGTTCTGACACAGTAGATTTTGGTGTTTTGGACACGTTTGTGTCCGTGCCTTGGACACGGGAACACTCTCTAGACACGAGTATGCATACCATGTTCATTATCAACCAATATCACTAATTGATTCTTCAATTTATTGCATAATTCCTATTCGAACACCCTATGTCTGACATTTCGGATACAGGGTTAAGGTGTGTGTTTGCAGAGGTTTTCATATTGAAGTTCCTGTCAAATTTGAATTCTCAGCATGTTAGATAGATTCCTACATGATATATGCTAATGTGTGATTGGTTTTTAGTTAGTCATTGCTTCGAGCCTGTTGGGCATTAGAGCATGGGGTTCCTGTCCTATTATACTGATATGTATTAATTTGTTTGAACTGTTTTCAAAACATCAGTCATATGTAAGACTGAACTGAATTGATTCCCTCTTCTCATTCTAACTGAGATTGTATCTTTCAAGTGAAAACCTGAAAACTGAGATATGATGTCTGAGTCCTTTTTTTTTTTTTGTAATGTTCAGTTCAGTTTTTTCCAGTTTTAGCATTTTATCATTCTCAATTTTAATATGCTGGGCTGTGAACAATATTCTTAGGTTACTCGAAATCGATTTCAGGTTTCAAGTTCACTTTATGGGTTGATTTGGGTTTTATTGATTTGAATCAAATTGATTGGGTTTTATTTCATTGAGTACTAATGCAGAAAAGTGAAGGTTTTGATACATGAAGGTTTTGATTTGGTGTTTGATTTAGGGTCGATCCTCTAATGCATTGATATAATATGAACTTGTTTAGATGTTTTACTAATACAGAAACCTTAAACTGAAATCTGTAAACATGGGAGTAGGTTTCACATTGATTGGTTTGTTTGACTGTCAATTGGTTTGTTGATATCCTGAGAATTTCACTCACACACCTACACCCAATCTACACACATGGAAATGATAACTGGACACTATTTTCCTGTCCTTACACAGCCCATTTCAGTCCCTATATATATGTCCCATGGCTGTCCTTAAAAACCCCTTGAAACCAACCCTTAACCATGCCTAAACCAGCCCTTAACTTGTCCCAAACACACCCCCTAAATGACAGCCATAGCTGCTATTACCTGTCCTTCATAGCAGTCCAAAAACCAGTCCAACACACGCCATTCCAGCCTAATGACAGTCCCCCCTTTGCTCCCAATTCAGTCCCTAAACCACACCCATATGACAGCCATTAAGCCATCCAAAACCAGCCTATTACCTGTCCTTTGCAGCTCCCTAAACACTCTATAATTTCAGTCCATCTAGACCCCATAAAACCTGTCAAAACAGTCCCATTTGGCCCTTAACATTCAGTACCCAGATCAGTCCAGATATTAGCCCTTTGTTTAGCTTATATATATTCAGCCTTATTCCTATTTCCTATTTCACACATTCTAAATCAACATTTCACTCACATTAGCATATACTCTTCACTAACACTCACACATTGCCTGACACTCATTCCATGATAACACACACTCCCTTGACACAACTCTATGTGACACTCACACACACACACGCTCTTGTGCACTTTCATGGCACACACACCCATGAACACATACACATGCTCTTTTCTCTCTCTCTCTCTCTCTCTATATATATATATATATATATATATATATATATATATATATATATATATACATATATATATATATATATATACATATATATATATATATATTACATATGGCTAAATGTGTTAATGTGATAAATAGAGATTTCCTATCGATATATACATGTATGTGTATATAGATAGATATATATAATATATGAAATATGTGTGATGTGGACTATAGGGCATAAGGCCTATGTGTATAGTATGAATACACCAATGATTGTGTGTTGGTAGTCTAGTATGACTTGTGATTGGTGTGTGATTGCTAGACTAGGCTTGGTTAGGCCTAGTGAGACTTATTAGACTTGTTTGGGTCAGTCTTGACCTAGTTGACCTAGTTTGACTAGTGTAGTTGACCAGAGTTGACCAAGAGTTGACTTTGGCCTAGTTCGACCTAGACAGCATGCAGATGCATTATAGATTATATTTATCATCCCTTGTATACATCTTGACTTGTGTTGCTCTAACTAGGAGTCAGGTACCTCATCTCGGACAGTATATTTACTTCAGACATTCAGATACGAGGCGAGTACATTCTCTGACCGTTTCATACTTGTTTGGATTTACATTCTTGCTCTAGATTACTGTACTTGATGCTGACACGATTGTTATCACGGATTGGTACTAAATTGATCTTCTTTTGAGATGTTATCCCCTTGTATTTGTCACGCCCCGACTCGCCGAATCGGTCGCCATCGCCTTGACTCGATATAAATCGATCCCCACGTATCGGGACGTGATGCCGTGCAAGTCTTTAATGGACTTGCACAAGGCAAGGATGTAAAATTTGGAAATTCCTTTTGACTCGATGCGTTGAAATTAAACAGTGCAGAGAGTTGAAGACATAGCATAGGAAGAAATTTAGGTTTTCATTCATAAGCTTGTAAAACATGTGCAAGGTCATTTTTACATTACATATGCCGTTGCGGCTACATCTTGAAACATAAAAGAAAAACTTTCGACAAGCTTGCCCTGAAATAATCCTTGTCGTTCCATACATTCACGCCCCTTTATACATTTGAACAAAGCCTTCGATCTGAGTTGGGCTTCAAAATACTTCAAAATATGAGAGCTTCGTGCCGCCTTCCGTTCTTCAGCTTCAGGTCTAGTCTCGAGCTCCCGCAGCGCGCTCGTTACCTGGGAAGTTGGGGGTTAGCACACTTGCTAGTGGATGGGACGAACCCACTCGTCTAAACCGACACTGCTTATTAAGGATTTTAGCATACGAAGTGATCTTTCTATTTAGAACTATATGAATTGCAGTTCATATCGAAGGCACATTTTAAACGATAACACATAACCAATTTAAAGGCATTCTTACCACGGCCGTGCTCCTTTCCTACACAAAATATGCATAATACTTACCACCTGCACAAGACAATAAGTGAGCATGCAATCTATCCTATATGCGGTCATTGGTGATATCGACACCATGAAGGACGATTACGTAGCCTTGCGACGCGCCCTCCAGTCCAGGTAGCGAGCCTAACTGGAGGTCTCGCAATGCCTCGCGCCGAAGCACGATTTCCATAATTTCCTCCTAGGCCCATTCGGTCCCAGGGCCCCGGGTACCGTCTCGAGGAAAGCTTACCTTGTGCACAAGTCGTCCTTGACCATGCAAATGTATGAACAGTTTAATATGTATTAAGTAAAATGCATAGCGTAACCATTATCAAATCACATAATCATTCCTACTCGTGCAAGGGTCCTTTTTCCCGAAACCGTACTTCTGATTTAGCATCCCGTAGGCACCAAATTCTTCGAGGCATGATGTACCACCACCAAGGTTTTCATAGTTGTGTTTTGCATGACATGAAATATATTCTATCTCTTTCTTAGAACTTTATCTTTTCTCTACTTAGTGTGAACCTATCGATTCAGAGTTAACTTCTCTAGGTTGATATATTATCCCGAGCTCTTGATCTTAGTGGCAAGCATACATTCCGTTAGCATCATCGACTTGAATGTTAAACTTTAAGAATTTAGTTGGCGGAAAGGAGTAGAAAAGAAGGGGCCGAAGAACCACCCACCTAAGAAGATTGCGCCGAGAGTAGGAGAATGCTTCGCGACGGTCAAGCGTCAGTTACACGAACTCCTGCAATGGCATGAGAATCGAATTAAAACCCTTCCTTCAATCCTTCCTTCAAAATTTCCAAAGACGCATTCAGAAATCGACGCAAAAGCAGACTATCAAATCCACGCAACAATTCGTTCAGAAAGCCAAGAAAACCAATAAATCCAACGGTAGACCGGTTGCGTGCTCTCTTTAGAGTTCCTTCGCCAAGACGTCGCCTACCGCATCTAGGACTTATTCCAACAGTAGTCGATCCATTAGTTGGAACGGTACTCATATCACTCGTCCAAATCGATTTTATTGATGCCATGGTTTTTGTATACCAAACTCATCGCCGAGTCAGACTAGCCATCTATGTTCTCGACCATGTCTAACTTGGCACGAGCCTATTACATAGTGCTTCCCCCCAACGGGAGCGGAACACTACATAATATACCACTAAGAAAAAGTTTTGTCCCAAAACTCAAGAACAAGGGTCTGACCATCCTCGGCGAAAAGTGAAGGGTACTTCTCCTTTATCTCCACCTCTAGTTCCCATGTCGACTCCTCAATGGAATGGTTGCGCTAGAGTACGCGAACCAAGGACATCGATCGGCTTCGCAGGATCTTTTCTTTACGGTCCAAAATTTGTACGGGCTCCTCCGAGTATGATAGATCGGCACGTAGCTCCAACTGATCGAAACTTACCACATGACTTGGATCATGCACGTACTTCCGAAGTTGGGAGACATGGAAGACGTCGTGCACTTCGGCCAGTGCAGGAGGTAGCGCGATCCGGTAAGCAACGGTCGCCACTCTTTCGAGAATCTCGAAGGGCCGTACGAATCTCGGACTCAGCTTTCCCTTTACCCCGAATCGCATGACGCCCCGCATCGGCGTCACCTTCAGAAACACATGGTCCCTAACCAAGAACTCTAACGGTCGTCGACGAGTATCTGCATAACTCTTTTGTCGACTCTGAGCAATGCGGAGCCTATCTCGAATCATGCGGACCTTCTCGACGGCTTGTTCGACTAGTTCTGGCCCGAGCACCTGTCGCTCCTCGACTTCATCCCAGCAAATCGGAGATCGGCACTTCCTCCCGTAAAGCGCCTCGTAGGGAGCCATTTGGATGCTCGATTGATAACTGTTGTTGTATGCGAACTCCGCGAGCGGCAAGTGCGTGTCCCAACTAGTCTTCAAATCTATCGCGTACAGACGTAGCATATCCTCCAGGATCTGATTCACTCTTTCTGTCTGGCCATCGGTTTGCGGGTGGTACGCGGAGCTAAGGTTCAACTTAGTGCCCAGCGCCGCCTGTAGACTCGTCCAGAAACATGATAAGAATCGTCTGTCTCTGTTCGAAATAATTGTGGTAGGTACCCCGTACAGTCTGACGATCTCGTCGAGATAAATCTGGGCTAACCAATCGACGCTCCATGATGCTTTAATAGCGATGAAATGAGCGGATTTGGTCAAACGATCGACAATGACCCAAATCGTATCATTCTCCCGCGACGTCTTCGGAAGGCCTATGATGAAATCCATAGTGATGTCGTTCCACTTCCATACTGGAATGTCGAGGTTTTGTAGCTCCCCGCCTGGTCTTTGATGCTCGGCCTTCACCCATTGACAAGCCATGCACTGTGAAATAAACGTTGCCACGTCTTTCTTCATTCCGTGCCACCAAAAGGTCGTACGCAGGTCCTTATACATTTTGGTACTCCCGGGGTGCAACGAGTACTTCGCATAATGGGCCTCCATCATGATCTCCTTTCTAAGCTCAGCATGGTCCGGCACGCATATCCTCCCCTTCATCCGCGTCATTCCGCCCTCGTCTACCACAAAGTCGGTCGTCTTTCCCGTCGAAATCTGCTCGCGCATCTTCTTCAGGAATGGGTCGTCCTCCTGTGCGGTCTTTATTTTGTTGTGCAAGCTTGACTCAAGGTGCAATTGGGCCAATCGTGCTCCACGGTAACGAATTCGGAGTTCGATACCCATCTCTGCCAAGTCTCGCTGTATGTTACGGTTGATAGACAAGCACCCTGCGAACATTCTACTCAGAGTGTCCGCTACGACGTTACCCTTACCCGGCGTGTACTCGATAGTCAAATCATAGTCTTTAATGAGTTCGAGCCAACGCCGCTGCCGTAAGTTCAGGTCCCGTTGAATGAAGATGTACTTGAGGCTCTTATGGTCCGTATAGATTCTGCAAGCTACACCATAAAGATAGTGCCGCCATAGCTTCAACGCGAACACAATAGCCGCTAACTCCAGATCATGCGTAGGATAATTCTTCTCGTGTTGCTTCAATTGTCTCGAAGCAAACGAAATCACCTTATCCCTTTGCATAAGAACGCATCCCAAACCCGTCCGCGATGTATCGCTAAATATTTGAAACCCTTCCGGCCCGTCTGGAAGTGCAAGGATCGGCACTGAGATGAGCCGTTTCTTCAACTCTTGGAAGCTCGATTCGCAGGCATCGTTCCACTCGAATGCGACTCCCTTCTGGATGAGGCGAGTCAGAGGCGACGCAATTTTGGCAAAATCTTTCATGAATCTACAGTAGTAGCCCGCCAAGCCGAGGAAGCTTCGGATGTCGCCTGCCGAGGTAGGCCGCTTCCATTCGACTATTGCTTCAATCTTCTTTGGGTCCACCGTGACACCTTCAGCTGAGACAACGTGCCCAAGGAACGTCATGCTGTTCATCCAGAACTCGCACTTGCTTAGCTTGGCATAGTGTTGATGTTCGCACAGAGTCTGTAGTACCATCTTCAAGTGTTCCACGTGCTCGTCCTTGCTCTTCGAATATATAAGGATGTCATCGATAAATACGACGACAAATTTGTCTATGAACGGTCGGAACACCCGGTTCATTAGATCCATGAACGCGGCAGGAGCGTTGGTCAAGCCGAAGGGCATGACTAGAAATTCGTAGTGACTATATCAAGTTCGGAAGGCGGACTTCGGCACGTCCTCGGACTTGATCTTCAATTAATGGTAGCCTGAGCGAAGATCAATCTTGGAAAATACTGTCGCCCCTTGTAGCTGGTCAAACAAATCGTCTATCCTCGGTAACGGGTACTTATTTCGTACCGTGGCTTTGTTGAGTTCCTGATAATCGATACACAGTCGCATCGATCCATCATTCTTCCTCACAAACAACACTGGGGCACCCCACGGGGAGATACTAGGGAAAATATATCCGTGATCTAATAACTCTTGTAGTTGTACTTTCAGTTCCTTCAGCTCTGCTGGCACCATTCGATAAGGTACTTTGGATATCGGTCGGGTGTCCGGTACAGTGTCGATGCTGAATTCTATCTCTCGGTCCGGCGGCATCCCTGGCAACTCGTCTGGGAACACATCAGGAAATTCTACCACGACTTCAGTCTGGGCCGTGCTTGCAATCTCCGTTCTCGTGTCTCGAACTGATGCTAGGTACCCGCTGTACCCAAAATGCAACATACGCCTTGCCAAAATCGCCGATATCATCATTGCCGACTTTGATGCTGCTCCGCACGAATAGGAGAACTCGGTTTCGTCGAGAAGGCGGAACACAACTCTCTTCTCTGCGCACTCGATCGTTGCGTGGCATGCACCCAACCAATCCATGCCGAGGATTATATCATACTCCTTGACGTCGAGGACGATAACTTCCAAGGATAGATTCCTCCCTCCGATGCATATGTAACCATCCCTACAAATTTGAGTGGCAGACATATCTACTCCCGATGGAGTGCTAACGCTAAGATTCATATCTAAAAGTTGCATAGGTAGTTGATTCTCTTTTACAAAGTCGGCATATATGAAACTATGCGTAGCACCCGAATCGAACAATACTCTAGCAGGCATATTTTTATAGAATAGTATACCTGTCATGACAGTGTTGGACGCATAGACTCCATTTCGAGTCAGTACGTAGACTCGGCCTTGCGCCTCTTAGCAATTTTGTGGGTTCACGGGCACCGCGTTTGCGCCATGGACGGGAGGTGCCCTGTTTTGGTTCTGGACGTCCCTTGGTGGATGTTGGTTCGCCCTCTCCATGCGACAATCTACTGCCTTGTGACCTAGCTGGCCACACTTGAAGCATCCCCCTCGACAATCGACCGCCAGATGTCCCATCTTGTTGCAGTGATGGCACCGTACGCCTGGGTGAGGCCCCTGATACTCAGTCGTGTTCTGGCGCTTTGGCGCACCAGATCCTCCCACGTTGTGAGGATGCTTGTTGAAGTTGTTGCGGATGCTTGATCCGCCCTTCTGCGACGCTCGACCAAAGATCCGCTCACTATCAAGGGCGGCGTTATATGATTCCCTGTACGTCTGGCATCTCTGGTTCATGATGTCCCGACGTAAATTATCATTCAGGCCTTGCTGGAAGCGCTCGCACCACGCCTCCGTGTTCGGCAGAAAGGCCCCGGCAAACTTCGCAAGCTTCGCGAACTTCGCATCGTAGTCTTCAACGGACAAATTTTCTTTCTTTAAGGACATAAATTCCTCTTCCTTCTGTCGATGAAGGGCACGAGGGATGTATTGCTCGAGGAAGGCCAGTTTGAACGTCTCCCACGAGATCTTGGCATTGGGGTTGGCCTCCTTGAGTTCCTATTTCTTCGCCTCCCACCAGTCGTAGGCCCTCAAGTTGAGCTGCAACGCTGCGCACCCGACTTTCTTGGGCCCCTTGATGTTGAGGAGAGTAAACAGACCCTCAATCTTCACTAGCCACCCCATGACTTCGTCAGGCTTTGCTCGACCGTTGAATTCAGGCGGGTTTATTTTCTTGAACTTGGTCATCTTGAGCAGGGAGGAGGAAGACACATGTTTTGTCTTTACGGGTTGCACTTTTTCTTCGGACATGACGTTCGTTGAGTTTTGTTGCGTCGCTATGGTGCTCACGATCCGGGTCAGGGCCTCCATTTGCTTTTATTGGGCGCTGACTTGGGCTTGGCGCTGACTTGGGCTTGGATTTGTTCCTGCAGCTGTCGTTGCTGCGTCTCTGATTGGCGTTGTTGGAGTTCCATGAGGCGTAGTAGTCGCTCCATGGCAGATTCGCTAGGCGTCGCGCCTTCGGTACTATTCGTGCTAATCAATGTGGCATTGATAGCAGGGATATCCAGTCTTTCCGTCATTCCTACAAAATTGAGCAAACCCGTTAGTATTCTCAAAATATCTACGGACTTATATATATGGAACGATTATTTCAGGTCGCATATGTCGAAAAGCATAGTTTTTGAAAAATCGCAACGGCATCATCTAAAAGAAAGTATTTTGAAAGGTCCGAGGTGTGAACCGTGCTCTGATACCAACTTGTCACGCCCCGACCCGCCGAATCGGTCGCCATCGCCTTGACTCGATATAAATCGATCCCCACGGGTCGGGACATGATGTCGTGCAAGTCTTTAATGGACTTGCACAAGGCAAGGATGTGAAATTTGGAAATTACTTTTAACTCGATGCGTTGAAATTAAACAGTGCAGAGAGTTGAAGACATAGCATAGGAAAAAATTTAGCTTTTCATTCATAAGCTTGCAAAATATGTGCAAGGTCATTTTTACATTACATATGCCATTGCGGCTACATCTTGAAACACAAAAGAAAAACTCTCGACAAGCTTGCCCTGAAATAATCCTTGCCGTTCCATACATTCACGCCCCTTTATACATTTGAACAAAGCCTTCGATCTGAGTTGGGCTTCAAAATACTTCAAAATAGGAGAGCTTCGAGCTGCCTCCCGTTCTTCAGCTTCAGGTCTAGTCTCGAGCTCCCGCAGCGCGCTCGTTACCTGGGGAGTTGGGGGTTAGCACACTTGCTAGTGGATGGGACGAACCCACTAGTCTAAATCGACACTGCTTATTAAGGATTCTAGCATACGAAGTGATCTTTCTATTTAGAACTAAATGAATTGCATTTCATATCGAAGGCACATTTTAAACGATAACACATAACCAATTTAAAGGCATTCTTACCACGGCCGTGCTCCTTTCCTGTACAAAATATGCATGATACTTACCACCTGCACAAGACAATAAGTGAGCATGCAATCTATCCTATATGCGATCATTGGTGATATCGACACCATGAAGGACGATTACGTAGCCTTGCGACGCGTACTCCAGTCCAGGGAGCGAGCCTAACTGGAGGTCTCGCAATGCCTCGCGCCGATGCACGATTTCCATAATTTTCTCCTAGGCCGATTCGGTCCCAGGGCCCCGGGTACCGTCTCGAGGAAAGCTCACCTTGTGCACAAGTCGTCCTTGACCATGCGAATGTATGAACAGTTTAATATGTATGAAGTAAAATGCATAGCGTAACCATTATCAAATCACATAATCATTCCTACTCGTGTAAGGGTCCTTTCTCCCGAAATCGTACTTCTGATTTAGCATCCCGTAGGCACCAAATTCTCCGAGGCATGATGTACCGCCACCAAGGTTTTCATAGTTGTGTTTTGCATGGCATGAAATATATTCTATCTCTTTCTTAGACCTTTATCTTTTCTCTACTTAGTGTGAACCTATCGATTCAGAGTTAACTTCTCTAGGTTGATTTATTATCCCGAGCTCTTGATCTTAGTGGCAAGCATACATCCCGTTAGCATCATCGATTTGAACGTTGAACTTTAAGAATTTAGTTGGCGGGAAGGAGTAGAAAAGAAGGGGCCGAAGAACCACCCACCTAAGGAGATTGCGCCGAGAGTAGGAGAACGCTTCGCGACGGTCAAGTGTCAGTTACACGAACTCCTGCAATGGCACGAGCATCAAATTAAAACCCTTCCTTCAATCCTTCCTTCGAAATTCCTAGAGACGCATTCAGAAATCGACGCGAAAGCACACTATCAAATCCACGCAACAATTCATTCAGAAAGCCAAGAAAACCAATAAAACCAACGACAGACGGGTTGCGTCGCTCTCTTTAGAGTTCCTTCGCCAAGACGCCGCCTACCGCATCTAGGACTTATTCTAACAGTAGTCGATCTATTAGTTGGAATGGTACTCATATCACTCGTCCAAATCGATTTTATTGATACCATGGTTTTTGTATACCAAACTCGTCGCCGAGTCAGACTAGCCATCTATGTTCCCGACCATGTCTAACTTGGCACGAGCCTATTACATAGTGCTTCGCCCCAACGGGAACGGGGCACTACAGTATTCACTAAATATATATTGTGATGTGCGTTTCACTTACATATTGTATTTATTGAATACCCATATCCTTGTATACTCATTGTGCATATTGTACTCTCATTATCACATGAGTTCTAGGGATAGACCTTTGTACAACCATTGTATAACATTGTACATCTATTGTATAACATTGTACATCTATTGTATAATATTGTACACTATTGTACAAGATAACGTAAGTGGTGTAGATCCTTGTGTATTGATTGGGAAGGGAGAGTAGAATTGGTTATGTACTCAAATCCTATTGTACAACATTGTATAACTATTGTATATGTCTATTGTACACTCACGTACAATGGAGTTACCATTTCATTGTCCTAGATCGTTTACATAACCATATTGTACTCTAAATTAGAGTTGGCTTACAGTTCTTACTTATCATATATAGATATTTCCTATTATCAAATCTCTGTTGTTTTTAATATACATTCTTTTTCAGCGTTTCCTGTACCTTACTCTATTGCATGCTTTATATTTCTTAACTTGATATGAACTGCGTGAGATGTTTTGTGCTCGCTCCCGTCCTGACTGGACCTGTTAAAAATTTTACAGAGGGTGATGAGAAACCCTGCACCCCTTACTTGGAGCTTGCCTAGTTGACACTCGCGACCTGGACCCCTGGGGAGGTTCAGGCAGCTGCTCAGGATGATACCTTGCATAGTGTAGATAGCTTAGACTGTCCTTTCTTTTCATGTTTAGTTGTTGTCCTTATTTCGGAGTTGTATATTGGGATCTGTATATTCTGGATATTGTTGAGTTTTATCTTAGACACTTAGTATCATCTCTCTATTGTATGTCTTGTGGATTTGGATTTCGTATCTTTCTATCTATCTTATCGTACTTTTACCCTAGATGTGATTGAGATTATATTCTGTTATGTCACCCCCATTCGGGGAGTATAACTGTACATCACCTTATATTGTTAGATGTTGTGACCTAGGACAACGTTCTACCGCCGACAATGCGGCGTAGGCTGGACGTTGTTACGTTCTCGTACCCTCACAGTGGGTACGGGTCGTGATAGCACATGAAGAACATCATGAAGAGGCAAATTTTTTCCTGATGTCATCTTCAGATCTATTCTTCCTCTTCCTACAATATGTGTCGTAGAGCTATCTCCTAGAGTTATGTCTCCTCCACATGATTCCTGATAGTTTGAAAAACATGAGCGATCAAATGAAACATGAACATTAGCTCCAGAATTCAACCACCCGTCATCAGAATGGTAAAAAATATTAACTAAGGGTTGGTAAGTCACAGACCTGAAGGAACCAGAAGACCCATTCAGAATCATGTTGGCTTCTGGTTTGGTTGGGCCTTTTCCCCTATAGGAAGTCTTGATTGGTTCCTTCTTCCTTTGGAAACAGTTGATGGCCGTGTGGTTTGTTCTACCACACACAAAACAAAATCTTCCTTGATCCTGAGTCTGTCCAATGTTTCTAGGTTTTTGGGGTTGCTGGTGTTGACGATTCTGGTGGTTCTGGTGATGAGGCTGAATAATATTTTCTTCTTGAAGATATTGATCTTCTTGGGTTTGTGAGGATTATTAGGCTTAGGTACTTGCTTTGGGATGACTCTACTAGGTTTACCTTAGCCTTAGTCTCAGTCTTGGAGTTAGACCTTAGCCTAAGTTGTTCTTCAACTCTAATTTGCTTCAGTACTTGGGCAAATGTAAGGTCACCTTGGGTACGATGGAGGTCCTTTTTTACATCAGACCAAGAGGGAGGGAGCTTATCTACCAGGCAAGCTATCTTATGTTCAGCTGAAAAGGTTGTACCTTTAGCTTGAATGTGCCTCACATATTTTTGAAATTCATTGATTTGTTCATTCATAGGTTTGTCATCTACCATGAAATACTTATTAAATGCTGAAGAAGTGAATCTTTCAATTCCAGCATCATCACAACCATATTCATCTTCTAAAGCATTCCAAAGTTCTTTGACGTTTTTATATTCAAAGAATATATCATAAAGTGAATCAGATAAAGCGCTTAGAATTCGATGGAAGCCGTGAAAGTCTATTTTCTTAGGGGTTTTAGGTTTGGAGGAACTGGAGGGTTTGGACATTCCTATGTCAGACTCAGTGTCGTCAGAATCATTTATGATGGGTGTGGAACCATCAATGGCTGAAATCAGTCCTAAAGTGGTGAGCCAGAAATTCATCTGACTCTGCTACCTCTTGAAGTGGGTGCCATCAAACTTGGCTGGCTTAGCAGTCAAAGTCTCGTCTTTGGTAGACATGATTTCTAAGGTCTGAAAAGAAAATAAAATATTTACTCAATAAAATGGATTAAGCTAAAACTTAACAATTTAAATGATTTTAGTAGACCTTTAAAAATTAAGTTGTTCAAGTTTTGATAGCTTAGAACCATCAATGGCTGTATAGGCCAGATCCCATCAAGCGGAGGTGCACTAGGAACACTTAAGAACCGATCGCTTAGACGATTTACATCTTTTTGACAGAAGGGCCCTTTCGGCTTGTTCTCAAACAAATCTCTACTTTAGAACTTTAAAATTAAAATTTTTTTACTAAATCAATTAATTGTTTACTTTAGCCTAAATTTGAGTAAAGAAAACTAGAATTGACAAGTATAGCAGTCTAAATTCTGCAAGAAAAATGATGCAACTACTCAAAAAAAAAGTAACAGAGGCTCTAGAGAAATGGTTAAATGAACTTTCCCTTGAACTTAAAAGATTTAAAGATACCAACTTTGTAGTTGTAAGTAGCACCAGTCTTAACACAAGCTTACAAAACTAGTTTGTAGCACAAATCTAAGTTTTGACCTAAGCAAATGTTGCCAGTAGTTAAACTAACAACACACAAAAGTATCTGCTAATAGTTTTCTAATTAATGTCTATTCAATAATGGTTTGTTTAAGAAACAAGTAGTCAATATAACAAAGAATGTGACAGTGTAGGAAGAAATGTTCCAACGTTTTAGTGCTTAATATTAACAAAAGTATATGTTTCTACAGAAGGTTTAGCCAAAGCATATGAACTCAGATATGTTTGTAAAAAATGAACGACCAACTGTAGATATTAATTAATAAAAGTATGTGACAGTGCTGGCACAAGTAGACTGTAGTGTGATTAACAATATTAATTCACAATATTAGCAAAATTATTAAATTTAAATCCTCAACTCTTAGATTGTTGGAAATTATTCCAAAAAATCTGCAAACAAAATAAAATAAAGTAAATGTTACCTGCCTCCGGGAAAGTCGCGCACGAAGCACTGCCCTAAGAGTTGATTCGGATTTATGTGCAGACTTGTTCCGAATGCTCCTAGTGGTAAAACTCCCGCTCTACCGGTATCTCTTCGTCGCACACAACTCGAAAAGAGCGACCCCGAACTTAGCTTTTGCCCAAATATGGAAGACTGGAATTTGTTCTTTGAAGGTGAGGAGTAGAAAGAGAGAGAGAGAGAGAGAGAGAGAGAGAGAGAGAGAGCTTTGTAGGAAATTCACTACGAAAGAAGGTAAAGTTATATTTTGAGAAGAAGAAATGGACACTATATTTATAGCAATCGAGCCCACCCAAATAGCTATTAATAGCTACATACGAATGGTGCTCCATTAGAAAAGCCCAAAGTTAAGGAGCAAAATAATAAGACAAAGAAGACTTGATTTTTGTATTGGCATATTCAAACTTATACATCAATCCGATAGAATAGCTAAGGAAAGACTTGGTTTTTCCAGCAAAGAATGCAACAGGTTCCACGCCGTCGATCTAGTGCCCGTGTTGGTTTTTTTTTTTAATTACAACTTACACACACCTACATGTTCTTACCATTGGAGGGCTCGATCTAGATGTCCGAATTGTCGGGATAATGTCTTACTAAGGTGTTTGAATTGTCGGGATAAAGTCTTTGTGAAGAATGCAGGTGAGATGGTACGAAGTTTAACGTCCGACCGAACAAGTAATCCAGTCATTGTACTTTTGGGCAGGGCCGGCCCAACGGATTGGATTGTCCTAGTCGAAGCTAAATTTGGTTGTCCCTTGCCCATTGACTCCTAGAAAAAAATATTACAACAAGCTGAAAGCTATAAATGTTGTGGCTAAGAAAAATAAGACCAATAATTTTTGACAAATATTAAGAAGCCAGTTGTCATTGATTCTGACGGCAGCGTGGTGCTCGTATTCCGATTTGCTCTCTTTACTCCTGAGCTACTGGAAGTCTTTCCAGTGAAATCTCAAAAATATGGAAATGAGGGATTGTCAGTTCAACAGGCAAGAAGGAGTTGGTGGACCGCAAAAACTTGGCAGAGAGTTAGGAACTAAGGGGCGTAGGAGTGGAGGGGTTGCCCTAACCAGGGGGGGTGTCCAAGCCCGATGGCTTATCTGACTTACCCCAGAGTCGGCCCAGCTTTTGTGCAGGAGCGGAAGCAGTCAAAGTGTTGAGAAACCTTCACCTACTCCCAGCAGTCCATATCGAGAGCTGTAGTCCAAAAAGTCTAATATCCATTGCCCGAGGGAAAAAAAAAAGGAGGGATAATATTGACCAATCTTATTAGTTTGTTTTAATTTTTCAAACCAGTTTTTTTTTTTTCCTTTACCTATCCGAAGAAGGAAAATTTTGGTTTACTTTTGCCAAAACTTTGCACAAATCAAAATTAAGAAATTGAAATTGTTGAAGGAGTTCGGTTAGGACCAGAGTTTAAAAAAAAAAAAAAATCTAATTCACCTACTATAAATTACAAATTATGTAGCATAGCATGGACAATACTAATTTGTTTTCTTCGGTTGCTAATAATATATGGATGCCACAGAGTTCTTTCACTTTCTCAGGTTGGTTGTTGCTTACTTTCTTATTGGCAAGGTTTTAAGAACAAGAGGGAACAGTAACGAGCTCGCTTGAGAGTTTGAGTACACAATAAATCCTCACCCAAGCGCGCGCGTGTCGACGAAGACCAGCCATGGATGCACCATATACTTCGCACGAGGACTTGACCGAAGGGGACCGGTGCATTTGCAACGAATATAATTAATTTGCATGTTGTAGTCTATTAAGAAATTGCACGGGGGTGGTTAGTAGACTTAAAGTTAGATTTAGATTAGTAAAGAAGTAAAAAAAATTTAAATCGTGGGTTTTAAAAAAAGAAGATATTATATTTTAGTTTATATATCTAAATCATATTAGATTTCAAACTAAAAATTTAATACGGTAGATTAAATAATAGGGAAGATTTATGAAATGCCCAAAAACTAAAAAAGTTTTATGTAAAACCCACCGCTAAAAAAACTTTCATCGCGTGTCCAGAATTAGAGAAACTTATCCAAAACGGGTTCCAAATGACCCTTTTGCCCTTCCTTTTAATTTATTGGAAACACCCACAAAACTGCTCTTAAAAAAAACGTTTCAATACTCCATCTTCTTCCATACGCTGCTCACTTTCGAATCTAGGTTTTCTCCTCAAAAATCTTCAAAAACTCGTCGAAAAATTTCGGAAAGACCGGGACGAACGACAAAAGTGCTAAAACGGAGGTCCAAACATCATTTTTTTGCGAATCTAAAATTTCGAAAGGCCGTCTAACGATAAAATCGTTACTTTCAGTCTCCTCGACGATACGCTCATTTTACGACAAACGGGACCTCGTTTCGACCTCCCAGTCAAAAGTTATGGCCCTCCAAAGTTTCAGCTAACCATAAAATGCAGGAGAATGACATTCTCCGTCTTAATTTACACGGAGAATGACCATTCTCCGTCTTAATTAGGACGGAGAATGACATTCTCCGTCTTAATTTACACGGAGAATGGTCATTCCAGTGTTAAAACGCAGGAGAATGACCATTCTCCGTGTTAGAAACACGGAGAATGCCATTCTCCGTGTTAATTAGGACGGAGAATGCCATTCTTCGTCTTAAATAAAACGGAGAATGCCATTCTCCGTCCTAATTAAGACGGAGAATGACATTCTCGGTCCTAATTAAGACGGAAACGGAGAATGTCATTCTCCGTATTAATTAGGACGGAGAATGGCATTCTCCGTCCTAAATAAGACGGAGAATGCCATTCTCCGTCCTAATTAAGACGGAGAATGCCATTCTCCGTCCTAATTAAGACGGAGAATGGTCATTTCCAGTGTTAAAACGTGTAATTTAGTTTTTTCAGGAATAAAGAGTTTCGTTCTTCTTTCAAAGCGATGATAATTCTTATGGAAAAGAAGAAGAAAGATCTTCTCTCCACAATTGAAGATCTGAGTTCAAATGTCTCCACGATGAAGATGATGATGATGGTGATGATGATGACGAGCGATGATCTGAGTTCGACTGAAGAAAAACACACCGAACTACGAACGATCTTTGCGATCTCTGCTGAATATGAGAGCAATGGAATTCAGATTTCCCGTGAAGAAGAAGAAGACGAAAATCGCAATCCAGATCTGAGTTTTTTGAATTCAAATACATATTGATGACCAATTCGCGCGGAGGGGTAGTTTCGGTATTATAAAAATAGCAGTTTCTAGCGGGTGGCATCTAAAAGGAAATCTTGGAATATTTAACGTGAAAATACTTAATTCTGGGTATTTCATAAAACTTATCCAGCGGGTGGGCATTTCATAAAAGTCCACTCCGAAATTGGGTTTCTCAGCAATTTCCAGTAAATAATATTAGTCTTAAGGGAGCAAAAGTTTGTTGTTATTTTCAGTCAGCAACGACATGAGAGTAATTAGTTTCGAAAAATTTGGTAATTTCTTGTTCTCTGTATTGTTGTTCTCATATAACTTTGTGTGCCTCCATATGGAATGATTTACTTTGGTCGTATAAGAGAAAAATAGTCAGATATGATGGGAAAAAAAAAATCCACTTCCTCATTTTGTTCGAGGATATAATGCAGATTGACTAACTTTCGTGGCTTTCGTGGTAGATGATTATGACAACGTGTTGTAGTTAGAAATAGTTCTTCAAGAACTTCGAAAAAGAAGGAGAATCGAATATTTGCAATTGAGCAAGCAATCTATGCAGGGTGTTGTCCAAATTATATACAAGCCATGAAATGCATATTACAAATTTCTGGCTTGAATGCCATTGATTGTGCTTAATCAATAGGTAGCAAATGGCTGCCCGATCGACTTCTTGTGATTGTGCTTAATCAATAGGTAGCAAATGGCTGCCCGATCGACTTCTTGTGATAGTTACATACTGCCACACCTTATATTTTAGATCGACTTCTTGTGATAGTTACATACTGCCACACCTTATATTTTAGTACACACACACACACACACACACCTCTCTGGTTCAGAGCCTTGTTAGCAATTCGGCAAATGGAAAAAATTCGGAACGGTAAAAGTACGAGTATAAATCGGCACAACATAATTAAAATACGGTCAAAATTTCAGTCAAAAATTTGTCTAACGAAAAACATTCGGATTAGATTTAATTCGTGTTTAGTTCGTTTCATATGAACAAATTCGGCCCTAAAAATTCGGTATATATATAGGACATACCCACCTCTAATCTTTCATAAACAAGGGTTCAGTGTGAGAGGTTGGGTGAAACTTATATAATGAAAATAAAGTCAAAGTAGGATGGAAAATCGAAAGTTTTTTCTTTGATTGTTGCAAACAACTTGTGCAAAGACCCATGGATTTCTTTTTTGGTTACTATGAAACTTTTTCTTCTTTTCTTTTGATAAATTTTGAGAATTGTGTCAATCTTAATATCTAATAGCAGCAAATGTTGGGTTTCTCGGTCACATTTTTTTCGCCTAATTTTTTTAAAATTTGTACGGTACATGTTTAAAACTCCACAAGCTTAAAATTCGCACATAAATCTGAATTTTTTAAAAGTACGTAAGTATTATACGTTTATGTAAGATACGGAAAAATTCGTTTATAATACGCGTTTTATTCGGGTGATTGCTAACAAGGGTTCAGAGTCAAGTTTTCAGACAAATTTAAATTAAGCTCAAGTTCGACTCTTTGAAATATTCAAGACTAGTCGTCAACCTCTCATTTAAACTGAAAACTTAACGTACTATCAAAGTGAAACTATTTAAGCGGACTTTGTATCAAATTGAAAAAGTATATTGTGTAAAGTATTGCTACTTTTATATAGATATATAAACTAAAACGAACAAGATTGCGAGCTAACGAACCAAATACCTATTAGCTCTTGTTTGGATTATTTTTATCAAACGGGCATATTATTCGGCACGAGTTATGCTATCAAGCATAAAAAAAAATCGGCTCGGGAGTTATTTGTGAGCCAAACTTGATCTAGCAGCAAATAACTTGGTTGGTTAACACCCCTTACGGGCAATGAAAGAACACATAGACGTTCTAGGGGTGAGCATTATTCGGTTTTGAACCGAAAACCGAACCGGACCGAACCGAATAAGAGAACCGAACCGAATAAGAGATTCGGTTCGATTTTGAAAAAAATCGGTTCGGTTTCGATTTTGAAAATACTAAATTTTCTTATTCGGTTTCGGTTTTGGGTTTCGGTTTCGGTTCAAAACCGAAAACCGAATAAAAAATTTTAGTTTATATATATATATATATATATATATAGTATATATATATATATTTTTTATATATATATATAGAGGTATATACTATATGTATATAATAAATATATCTAGGTATATTTAGTTATTATATATATTAACAAAAAAAACACAAAAAAATTAAAAAAATCGAATAAACCGAATAAACCGAAAACCGAACCGATTTAATTCGGTTCGGTTCGGTTCGGTTCGATTATTGACCAATTCGGTTCGATTTCGGTTTTGCTTATTCGGTTTCGGTCGAATTCGATTTTGCTTATTCGGTTCGATTTTAAACCGAATAAACCGAATGCTCACCCCTAAGACGTTCTATATCAATACATGTCCAAATTTTTCGTAATTCTCGGTTGTATAAAATATTTGGACTTTTTCGATCACGAATTCTTATGAAGTGCATAAATACTTGTAAGTACGTAAAGCTACCTCTTCTCTTGTAATTGCATGCCACGTAATTTCATAGGTACTTAAATTGGAATAGGAACTCCTGCTACATAGCACATTATCGAGAAAGCGACATGTCTGCCTATTAGGATTTTGCTGAGGATCCAGAATTGAATTGAGTGCAGCATTTCTCTCTATATTTATATATATTCCAAGTTGGTGATCCCACGTCGATAAGCTGACGTGCATGAAACTTGTATGCGACCCACATCTTTCCCAAAAGCGGAAAGGCAGCGTCCGGGAAGCTGATTTATCACCATTACTATAGCTACTAACTGCACGTTTGCAAACCAAACAAACTTCTTGAACCCATTATATTCTTTTTATTAAACTATACAACAATTGTACTTGTGCTTAATTGCACCACTTGCGTTCCCAACCTTCTGTGCATTGAACCGTCCAACTTTCTCGGCCAGGAGTCTAAGTTTCGACCGTCATTCCAACCAAGAACTGGTCATGCATGAACCGAATCTAACATTTTGGTTTGGTCAATCTCATGGTCAGGTTCCGCCAGCCTACAATACCTATATAACGGACCAACTCCTCCTCGACCCATCACCACCCAACTATTTCGTTCTAGCGAAGATCTCTTGATTTGAAGTAGTGATCATGGCCAGCAACAATGTCATTTCTTCCGACAAGTTGATCACCATTCTGAGCATAGACGGCGGTGGAGTGAGGGGCATCATTCCCGGAACAATCCTCGCCTTTCTCGAATCGAAACTCCAAGTATACATATATAGCAAGATCCCCGTTGCATAATCCACAACTTGTGGAACTATCTGAATTTTGTAGCAGCTAATTAACTCTGGTTATTTGGTATTGAACTTGTAGGAACTTGATGGAGGCGACGCAAGACTCGCAGACTACTTCGACGTCGTGGCAGGCACGAGCACCGGCGGCCTCGTCACCGCGATGCTCACGGCTCCCGACAAGGACAACCGCCCTCTGTTCGCGGCCAAGGAGATAAACCAGTTTTATCTAGAAAACAGTCCCAAAATCTTCCCACAGAAGTGAGTAGAAGCTTAATTAGGATTGGCAATTCCTAAGAAAATCTTTTAAGTACTTGCTCATGCTGACGGAGAAATTTTGTGTGTTCGCATAGGTCTGGGTTGTTCAGTTGCGTGTCGGGCTTGTTCAGAGCCGTGACCGGACCCAAGTACGACGGAAACTATCTCCACTCCAAAGTGCAGCAACTGCTGGGAGAGACGAGGTTGCACCAGACACTGACCAACATTGTGATACCGACTTTCGATATCAAGCTTCTTCAGCCTACCATCTTCTCTACGTCCGAGGTACTAGCTAAGGGTCGTTTACCGACGCACCAGTACATAGCCCTCACTATTGGTGTCCAGTCTAGATCTGATAACAACAAATTTGTGGAGTCCAAATCTGATTCAATATTTGATTTGATTAAATTTGGACGTCCATAATTGATGTTGGACATTTTAGGTGTAATAGGATTCTTATTTTAAAGTTTAATATTTAGTAAATTCTATTATGATCTAAAATAGACTGTTAGTAGACTATTTTAGGTGTAATAGAATTCTTGTTTTGTACTATTATGATCTAAAATAGGCGATGGATCAGGCCGTGGCTATGCTGCTCTATTTTTGTTGTTAACGTTGAATAGACTAGCTCTACAAACTTCAACTCTGAAAATCCATTTCCACACCATGCAGGCAAAATCGGAACAACTGAAGGATGCTCTTCTATCGGATATTTGCATCAGCACTTCCGCAGCTCCGACCTATCTTCCTGGTCACTACTTCGAGACCAAAGATTCTCAAGGGAAGACCAGAAGTTTCAATCTTCTCGATGGTGGTGTTGCAGCAAATAACCCGGTATTGTACTGATCATTCTGTGCACCTCTATTTGTTTACTCTCACTATTGACTCTAACCATGCATGCATCCGTTCTTCTCTCAAATATAACAAGCAGACTCTGATAGCGATGAACTACATCACGAAAGAGATTTTCGCGGAGAACCAGGATTTCTTCCCGGTCAAGCCGACGGACTATCGCAAGTTCCTCGTAATCTCTCTCGGCACAGGATCGGCCAAGAGAACTGAGAAGTTCAGCGCGCGGGACTCCTCCAAGTGGGGAGTTCTCGGGTGGCTGTACAACAACGGGAGCACGCCGCTGATCGACATATTCAGCCAGTCGAGCGCAGACATGGTCGACATCCACGCGTCGGTTCTCTTCCAAGCTCTGCACTGCGAGAAGAACTATCTTCGCATACAGGACGACGGCCTGACCGGGAGCACGTCGTCCGTCGACATTTCGACCGCGAAGAACTTGCTAGATCTTGTACAAGTTGGCAAGGACATACTCAACAAGCCCGTCTCTAGAGTCAACTTGGACACTGGAACTTCCGAGCCAGTTGATGGGGAGGGAACCAATGAAGAAGCCCTCGCTCGCTTTGCTAAACTTCTCTCTGAAGAAAGAAACCGAAGAAATCAGAAAGTGGCTGCCAATTAACTGTCATGAAAAAAACATTACCAAGTTCATATATTTGTTCATTCATTTTTTTTTTGAGAAAGTAATCCTTCATTAAGTGAATAAAGGGGATACATTGTTCATGTCTTTGAGAACATGAGGTTGAATACAAACAGGTAAAACATCAAATACTGAAATTGAAGTAGAGAAATTTGAAAGCAAAGCATGTGCTGCTAATGAATGAGCACATTCGTTTGCATTCCTATTTACATATGAGAATGTGATTTTATTGGCAGATTGTAAGACAGTCCTTGCTTCTTCAATAGAATGGCGAGCTCTCCACAATGGAATACTGCTGACAGTGTTGATTGAGTCAATTAGTGGCTTGCAGTCCCCTTCGATAATAACAGATGAGAGATGTTATCTGTTACAGATATCCAAAGCTAGTTGAATACCCATGGCTTCAGCTTCTAGAGGGGTTCCTCCGACTTCCATTTTTGAAAGTGCTAGTTTGAAGTATCCATTTTCGTCTCTAAGGACAGCACCTGCAGACATTCTCCCATCCAAAAATGCACCATCATAGTTTATTTTGAACCAGTTGTGTTGAGGTGGTAGCCATGACAAAGAGGATCGAGTATTTGCTGTTGTGTCATCACTGATAGGAGTTCTTCTGTTGAAAATTTCAAATTTCTTCTTTAAGTTGATTGCCTCCTCATAGATACTCCTCCCATTGACCACTTATTGTTCAAAAATAAATTTATATCTTGCCTTCCATATGCTCCATAACAAATAGAGGCATGTTGATACTATGTCGGGGTTTCCATCCTTCAGGAGATAGGTAAGGAGATCTGATACTGTGGAATCAACTCGTATCAGGGAAGATAATGCCGGATTGTGACACCAAGATGTACATGTTATTGGACAATGCAAAAGCAGATGGTTAACAGTTTCAGGATGTACCTTGCAGAGAGGACATTTGTCATCAATATGGTTGAGGCGTTGATTGATATTGACATGGGTTGGTATTGAATTTGTGAGAACTCTCCAACTAAATAGAAGAGCATTAGGACTGATGGTTGTGTGAGACCAAAGTTTCCTCCAATCAGTAAACTCTCCTTGCTCGTGATTCCTCTGATCCGGATGAATTCTCTCATGGATTGATCGATAAGCAGACTTTGTTGTTAAGACCCCATCAGCAGTATGTTTCCATACAAGCTTGTCCGATAAGCAATTTTGAGATAACTGGATTTTCATGATTGCCATAGCTTCAACAGGAGGAAAAAGAATATGGATGAGGTTTGTTTTCCATGTCAAGGAATCGTTGTTGATAAGATGACAGACATTATTGACCCATCTATTACAGAAAGGATATCCTTGCACTCTGTGATTAGGCATAGAGGTCACCCAAGGATCGTGCCAAATATTGATGCTAGAACCATCACCAACAGACCAAATTATATTCCCCATCAGAAATTCTCTACTGCTCAGTATGCTAGACCATATGCAAGAGGATGCACGTGTAGGTACAGCCGTCCAAAAGGAAGTTGAATGGAGATATTTGTTCTTAAGGAGGGTAGCCCAAGTTGAGCCATTATCAGTGAGAAATCTCCAAGTCAATTTTAGGATCAGTGATAAATTTGATATGTAAGGATCCCTGATTCCAAGTCCCCCTTGGAATTTTGGTCTGGACAGTTTGTTCCAAGCAGAGAAATGCAATCTCTTTTTGTCAATAGAATCCCACCAAAAATAACGTTGGTGTTTCACAAGATAATTTGTAACCTTCTTAGGGATGTGATAGGAGGATAGGTAATATGTTGGGAGAGAGGATAGTGTAGACTTGATGAGGATAGTGTTGGCCCATTGGTCATATGGTCAACCTGATTTTAATAATTGATCAAACTCTGTCTTGATATATGAAGCTAGTCAGGATGTATCGGACTCTTGGACATGATCAAGAACAGCTATCTACTCAATTCAAGATCGAAGCAATGTTTGCCTGTTCGAGTCTGTATTTCTTTAAGCAATGTATTTTTTTATTTTATTGAGTCTAGGAATACGTTGTACACCGAGTCGTACTGGCAAATAGGCTATTCCAAAATACTTTTTAAATGTCCTTAGTTTTGAAAAACATTCTTATTAACAAAAGCTTTCAAAAAGGTTTTTAAAAAGGTTTTCAAAAATTCCCAAAAACTATTTTTAAAACCTAACCTAAACCCTAACAGAACTCGGCCAGAGTTCGGCCATAGTTCGGTTAGTGGCCGTTTTGATTTTTGAATCCTCTGGAACTTGGTCCTCCTGCAGTTGCGGATTTGACCGAGATTTTTTCATCGAATTCTGCCCGAATTCTGTCCGAATTCTGTCAGAATACTGTCTTTGGAACTCCTATAAATAGAGAAGGATTTTGATCATTTTAACTCACTCATTCACTTTCAATCTTCTCTCTATCTAAAGCTTTCAGTCTTCCAAAGAGTTTTCTCGAGCTTTAAATTTCAGATCCCAAGCCAATTACAATCCTCTAGTCGATTTGCCAGTGCGGTGCGGTCTAGAAGTTTCTGAGAGATTGTAATCAGAAGGCTTGATTGAAGAATACCTCTTCACAATTGAAGTTGGACGAGTTCTTCGTATCAAAGCTCGCGTTGTAGAAGTTGCAAGGACTTCGTAAGAAAACTTGCGGTTTTGCCAATAGTGGATTCAACTGGTAGCAAGAGTTCTACCGACTAGATTAGTCCTCAACAGAGGAAAACCAGTATACATCGCTGTCTTTGCGTTTGCTTTCTTATCTCTGCCTTTACATTATTTAGTTGTGATTATTATTCTGTGATCTTGCTGCTAACTATTTTTAATTAGCATATTTCTGCTGCCAACTCTATTCACCCCCCTCTAGAGTATTGTGCTTTACGATTTTGTTCCTACAATTGGTATCAGAGCGGGTGTTACAGGTAAAGCAAGGTAACATTGCAATTATTTATTCATTTAACTAATTATTTTATAGATCACAGCACAACACATGGCAACTGTGAAATTCACAAGTGAAGGCCAGGCCACAAACAGACCTCCACTGTTTGATGGTACGAATTATACCTATTGGAAAACACGGATGAGTTTCTTCTTGAAATCTCTTGACTTTGATTTATGGTCCATTGTTATTGATGGCTATCAAAAGCCACCTCGTATAAATGTTGATGGAGTTTTAGTTGAAAAACCCCATAACAGATATACAGAGGAAGAAAAGAAAAAGGCCAGTCTTGACGCACGTGCTATTAACGCTCTATTTTATGCTTTAGTCAGAACTGAATTTAACAGGGTGTCTATCTGTACAACGGCTAATGAAGTGTAGAAGCTTCTTGAAGTCACACATGAAGGCAAGACTCAAGTCAAAGAATCAAAGGTCAGCAGACTTACTCAAGAGTATGAGGTGTTCAAGATGAAGCCCAACGAAACAGTTACTCAGATGTTCGAGAGATTCTTGGATATTGTAAATCCTTTGTCCTCCCTAGGCAAAGAGTACAGTAACCATGAAAAGATTCGCAAACTCCTGCGAGCACTCACCAAGAACTGGATTCCAAAGGCTACTGCAATCATTGAAGGGAACGACCTCACAACTATGTCCCTCGAAGTACTCATGGGTAAGCTACTCACTCATGAACTGGAGCTACAAGATTTTGAAGAGCCTATACCAAAGGAGAAGACGATCGCTTTCATGGCTCAGCACAGAAAAGCTGCTGAAGGTGACTCAGACAGCAGTGAATCTGATGCTGAAGATCAAGCACTCCTAGCAAGGAAATTTAAGAGATTCATGAGATATGAGAAGAGAGCCAAAGAAAACAACAGTAGCAACAACTGGTATCAAGATGATGCTGTCTGCTATGGCTGCAAGAAGAAGGGACACATGAAGAAGGATTGTCCTACAAACTCATCATCAAGCAAGAAGAGCAACAGGTATGAGAAAGAAAACCTGAAGAGATCAACATCACGGAAGTATGCCAATACCAGCATATGGCATGAAAGTGAAGCCAGCGACTAAGAAGACGAACAATCAGAAGACGCTGCAAACGTATGCTTTATGGCATCCGATCAGGTACCTACTGAACCTGTAGTTGATACATATGATGACTTCACCTTTGAGCAATTAGGAGATGCCTTCAGTGAACCGATAAGTGATTACAGGAAACTGCGTAGCAAATATCAGACCTCTAAAAAGGTACTCAGTACAAAGAAGAAATAGGAAGACTTACCGACCTACTAGCTGAGGTTAGAAATAATGTTAGTGAGTCTGGTGAGCTTTCCTCTATCAAGCTCTTATTAAACGAGACTACCAAGTCATCTGAAGAGAAAGACAAAGTTATTGACCAACTCAAAGAAGAACTTTCTAAAGAGAAGAAAAGTCTTCAATGTGCACAAATCAGAATGGAAACACTCACTTCTGATTATACTAAGTTGTATGACACTTCCAAAAGATTGAAAATTAGGTTAGGAAAACAGCCTGAGACTGCTGCTTCCCACCCTAACACGTATCACTTACCGAAAAATCGGAACATTCCCAAGCCAAACACTGTCAGACCTAACCCTATCAAACTTTTACCCCAAAAGGTTAAGCCCAAACAAGATTATAGGTATGCTTTCTTCTATACTAGAAAACCCAAACCTACAAACCATGCACACCACTCAGCTTTCAACACTCAACATGCACAATGTCATTATTGTGGCCTCATTGGTCATATTTCACCTGTATGTAGAATCAGAAAGCTTGTTGATTTAAATATTTATGTTTGGATACCAAAGGCTAACATTTCAGGACCCTACAAGAAATGGGTACCAAAAGTTTTATCTGTAAATTGTTTTGTAGGTGGAACACCCTTCACATGTTAAAAGCAAATGGATCCTCGACGGCGGTTGTTTACGGCATATGACCGGTGACGCTACATTATTTGCAACACTGTCGAAGAAGAAGAAGGAAGGTTATGTTTCCTTCGGAAATAACTTGAAAGGGTATATTATTGGTATCGGTGATGTTGATAAGTCTTCCTATCCTGTAATTAAGGATGTCTGTCTGGTTACCGAGTTGAAATGTAATCTACTCAGCATAAGTCATTTAGCTGATCATGGTTATGGTATCAACTTTGGCAAAGACAAATGTACTATAGTTGATAGCTCAACTGGTAGTACTATTTTTGAAGGTATCAGGGAAGACAACATATATATTTTCTATTTGTTGGAAGAAACTAACATTTCAGGTAGATGCTTAATGGCTAAAAGTGATGAGAGTCATCTGTGACATATGAGACTCGGTCATGCAAATATGAACACAATCTCAAGATTATCCACAAAGAAGCTAGTACGCGGTTTACCGGACATAACATTCAAGAAGGATTCGGTATGCAGCCAATGTGAAAAGAACAAAGCTACCAGATCCACATTCAAGTCAGTAAATGCAGTATGTACTACTAGACCTCTACAATTGCTACATATGGACTTATTTGGTCCTAGCAGAGTTGCTAGCCTCGGAGGTAAGCTTTATGCTTTTGTAATTGTAGATGATTTCTCTAGATACACATGGGTATACTTCTTGACACGCAAGAATGATGCATTATCTGAATTTGTCACCTTTTGCAAGAAAGTACAGAATGAAAAAGGTTACATGATCACTCGTATTAGAAGCGATCATGGAGGCGAATTCGAGAATGCAGAGTTTGAGCAATTTTGTGACACACACGGTTTTGTACACGAGTTCTCCTTCCCTAGGACTCCACAACAAAATGGAGTTGTAGAACGTAAGAACAGAACTCTATCCGAGATGGCCAGAGTAATGTTAAACCAGTTTAATCTACCCAAATATTTCTGGGCTGAAGCTGTCAATACAGCTTGTTTTGTTCTCAATAGAGTTCTAATTCGACCCAAATCGAAGAAGACTCCATTTGAGTTATGGTTTGATAGAATTCCATCAGTTTCATATTTTAGAATATTTGGTTGTAAATACTTTATTCTTAATACAAAAGACAATTTGGAAAAGTTTGACGAAAAGGCCGATGAAGGTATATTTTTAGGTTATACGGCCAAGAGCAAAGGATACAGAGTCTTCAACAAACATACCATGATCATCGAAGAATCTATCAACGTCACCTTTGATGAATTGAATCAAATGACTATCGATGACAATGACGAAGATCCATCTGTACCAAGCTCAACACCAGCTGATTCTCAACCAAGCTCAGTACTAGATGATCCTCCTAGAGAAGATCCAGGAACCAGCTACCTTCAGAGTCTGTCGAAAAGATTAAAATTTACGGCTGATCATCCAAAGGATTTGGTAATTGGTGACATTACCAAAGGTGTAAGTACTCGTACATCCAGTAGAGATATTGTTTCTAGTGTTGCATTCATTTCACAGCTAGAAACCAAAACCATTGATGAAGCATGTAGTGATAATTTTTGGATAGATGCTATGCAAGAGGAATTAAACCAATTTGAACGGAATCAAGTTTGGAAACTTGTTCCCAAGCCTATTGATCATCCGGTCATTGGCACCCGTTGGGTATTCCGAAATAAACTTAATGAGAATGGTTTAGTGACTCGTAATAAGGCTCGACTCGTAGCTCAAGGATACAATAAGGAAGAAGGTATCGACTACGATGAGACTTATGCCCCAGTTGCGAGATTAGGATCCATTCGCATGTTATGTGCATTTGCATGTTTTCATAATTTTAAATTATTTCAAATGGATGTCAAGAGTGCATTCTTAAATGATTTTATAAAAGAAGAAGTTTTTGTAGCACAACCTCCAGGTTTCACAGATTTTAAAAATCCTGATCATGTTTTCAAGTTGAAGAAAGCTTTGTACGGTTTGAAACAAGCCCCTCGTGCTTGGTATGATCGTCTAAGCTCTTTTCTACTTGACAACGGTTTTTCAAAAGGCAAGGTTGACACTACACTTTTTATTAAGTCCTTTAATGGTAAGTTTTTTTTAATACAAGTCTATGTTTGGATCTACTGATGAATCTCTGTGTCAAAAATTTTCTAAGTGTATGCAGAATGAGTTTGAGATGAGCATGATGGGAGAGCTGAAATTCTTTTTCGGACTGCAAATTAAACAAACTGACAATGGGACATTCATAAATCAAGCCAAGTACACAAATGATTTGCTAAAGAAGTTTGACCTGGACAATGTCAAACATATTGGCACTCCGATGGCAACTTCAACAAAGCTTGATATTGATGAACAAGGCAAGCCGGTCGACACACGTAAGTATCGAGGTATGATAGGTAGTCTACTTTATTTAACTGTTAGTCGTCCAGATATTATGTTTAGTATTTGCCTGTGTGCACGTTTTAAGCTAATCCAAAGGAATCACATCTGTGCGTAGTTAAGCGTATCTTTCGATACCTTAAGGGCACTTCTTCTGTTGGCTTATGGTATCCCAAAACTAAGTCCTTTGACCTTATTGGTTAATCGGATGCAGATTTTGCTGGATGCAAAGATGATAGAAAAAGTACTAGTGACACATGTCATTTCTTAGGCAAGGCTTTAGTCTCATGGTTTAGTAAAAGAAAAATTCTGTAGCCCTATCAACAACAGAGGCTGAGTATATCGCCGCAGGACGTTGTTGTGCTCAGATTTTGTGGATGAAACAAACCTTAGAAGACTATGATTTATTTTACACACATATTTCCATTTTCTGTGATAACACGAGCCTATTAATTTGACTAAGAATCTTGTATGTCATTCTCGTACTAAATATATCGAGATTCGACATCATTTTCTTAGAGATCATCATCAAAATGGAGATATTGACCTTGTGTACATAGATACTGAGACTCAATTAGCTGATATTTTCATAAAATCTCTAGCAAAAGATTGTTTCAATTATTTACGTCGAGAATTAGGAATTTTGGACGTCAATAATATTAATTAATTTTGTTTTATGATTATATTTCAATACGCAAAAACTGTGTTAGAGACAAGCCAATAAAGAGTCTGTCTGTCACCACAACTACGGTTGAAGCGAAGCGGTACTTAAGAGTTCCCCGGTGAACCTTCGCCAGCTGGGACAGTACTCCTACAGCTAATCTGAAACAGTCGCTGTGTAACGATATTTAATCCATAAAATAATATTAATTATGTTAATTGAAGATTGAAATTACTAATCTTTGAATTAAATATTTGAAATGAGCCAATGAAAAAGAAGTCCTTCTGGACATGCTGGTCATGATGATGATGATGATGATGATGATGATGATAAGGAGTTGTGATATGTTATCTGATTTTTGAGACTGAGATATTATCTACTGTATACTTGGAAATGCTCCTACATTCCAAGTTTTTCTATTTTTAGACTTTATTATCAGTATTTCTTTTTGAGGACTTGTACTGGATTTGTTTTATTGATGTCTTCTGAACATCTTTTTATCTTTATGAGATGCGTAGTTTATAGTTCACATCAGTTTATTTACTTATTTATAGCATCTTTATCTGCTTCTTTATTATAAACTGCCTGAGAACTATTACATGCCTGTGATATTATTTCTTTAATATTTTTATCATTTATCATGATTATTTTCTTATGTTTTTTCACTGTTTGTTATTTATGCAATGATTGCGGAGGAGTTTTTCTCTTTTGCAATTATTTTGCTAAGTGACAACGGGGAAGAAAAATAAAGATCTAACATTCTTTTGAGAAAATGCAGGACATGAACAATTTTTGATTTTATTTCAAGCTTAAAATGTTATATCATTCATAGTTTGTCAATTATCAAAATGGGGGAGATTGTTGGCCCATTGGTCATATGGTCAACCTGATTTTAATAATTGATCAAACTCTGTCTTGATATATGAAGCTAGTCAGGATGTATCGGACTCTTGGACATGATCAAGAATAGCTATCTACTCAATTCAAGATCGAAGCAATGTTTGCCTGTTCGAGTCTGTATTTCTTTAAGCAATATATTTTTTCATTTTATTGAGTCTAGGAATATGTTGTACACCGAGTCGTACTGGCAAATAGGCTATTCCAAAATATTTTCAAAATACTTTTTAAATGTCCTTAGTTTTGAAAAATATTCTTATTAACAAAAGCTTTCAAAAAGGTTTTTAAAAAGGTTTTCAAAAATCCCCAAAACTATTTTTAAAACCTAACATAAACCCTGACAGAAGCCAGAGTTCGGCCAGAGTTCGGTTAGTGGTCGTTTTGATTTTTGAATCCTCTGGAACTTGGTCCTCCTGCAGTTGCGGATTTGACCGAGATTTCCTCATCGAATTCTGTCCGAATTTTGCCCGAATTCTGTCAGAATACTGTCTTTGGAACTCCTATAAATAGAGAAGGATTTCGATCATTTTCACTCACTCATTCACTTTCAATATTCTCTCTATCTGAAGATTTCAGTCTTCCAAAGAGTTTTCTCGAGCTTTAAATTTTAGATCCCAAGCCAATTACAATCCTCTAGTCGATTTGCCAGTGCGGTGCGGTCTAAAAGTTTCTGAGAGATTGTAATCAGAAGGCTTGATTGAAGAATACCTCTTCACAATTGAAGTTGGACGAGTTCTTCGTATCAAATCTCGCATTGTAGAAGTTGCAAGGACTTCGTAAGAAAATTTGCGGTTTTGCCAATAGTGGATTCAACTGGTAGCAAGAGTTCTACCGACTGGATTAGTCCTTAACAGAGGGAAACCAGTATACATCGCTGTCTTTGTGTTTGCTTTCTTATCTCTGTCTTTACATTATTTAGTTGTGATTATTATTCTGTGATCTTGCTGCTAACTATTTTTAATTAGTATATTTCCGCTGCCAACTCTATTCACCCCCCCTCTAGAGTATTGTGCTTTACGATTTCATTCCTACAGATAGTTCTTCCAGCATGTGAAAGACATTTCCTACGCCATCCTTGGAGTGTTGTGGAGCTCGAATGTAATAGTGAGGAGAATGTATGAATTCTGTTTTTTGACTGAAGAAGATAATGGCCAAGGTATTTATCCTTGCTCTGCATATACTGAACACCTAAGAGGTGAGTGTATAGCTCACACATAATGGGATCTGTTTTCTTGGAGAAGAAGATTGAGGATTTATCATAATTGATTCGTTGCCCTGACCAGAGTTCAAAAGTTTTCAGAATAATTTACACTTGTTGAATGTTATGCAATTCACACTTTCCAAAGATGAAGAGATCATCAGCAAATGAAAGATGGGAATAGGTGATGGAGGAGTTATAAAGAGAGACACCTTCATATAGGAAGTTTCTAACCATGGCATTGATAAGAGTGGATAGAATTTCCATGCATATGATAAAAAGATATGGGGATAAAGGACAGCCTTGTCGAAGACCACGAGCAGGAATAAAAGTTTTCGAAGGAATCCCATTAATGAGGATGGCAAATGAAGGTGTGGAAACACACTGCATTATAAGTTGATGCGATTTGCCTAGAATACCAATGCCACAGAGAGCTTGACTGATAACATTCCAACTAAGACGGTCATAGGCTTTAGACATGTCAACTTTGAGAGCAAACCCACTGTTGGTAGTAGATAATTTGGCAATAGAATGAATGATCTCCTGAGCAATGACAACATTATCCCTTATGTAACGACCAGGGACAAAGGCATTTTGGTATGGGTTAATCAATGAAGTTAGGTGAGGCCGAATTCTATTAGTAAGAATTTTAGAAATGACTTTGTAGAGGACATTGTAGAGGGATATGGGTCTAAAATCTGCTGGAGTATTTGGATGTTGGACATTAGGAATCAGAACAATATGTGTATGATTAAGGTGAGATGGCATGGAACCGGAAATGAAGAATTTTTGGATAAGGAGTGTTGCCTCTTTACCTATCACATCCCAACATTTTTGATAGAAAAAAGCAGGGTACCCATCTGGTCCAGGCGACTTGTGTGGCTTCATACTTTTGAGTACATTTTTGATCTCTTCCTCTTGTGGCACAGAACTGATACCCTCATTATCAGCAGCAGAAACTTTGGAGAGCTCGGCTAAGATATGGTCTGGAACAGGCAAGTATCCACTGCTTGGAACATAGAAGTAAAATGTGTTATAAAGGTATCAGATATTTCCTTGATGTCTGAGGTTTGAACTCCATTAGTCTTGGTAATATGATAAATCGAGTTTCGATTCCTTCTCATAGTGGCAGATAGATGAAAGAAACGAGTGTTTTTATCACCTTCTTGTAGCCATGATATGGTAGAACGCTGTTTCCAATGCATTTCCTTCTGTAGATGTAGCTTGTTGAGAGTCATTTGAATATTTCTTTCCTCAATGTAGGTGGCATCAGTGGGGGCTTGTGATTAGATTTGCAGCAGGCGACTTTCATAACATTTGATATCTTTATCAATGTTGCCAAAACGAGAATAACCCCAATGTTTTAATTTTGGTAGAACTTTTTTGAGCTTGGTTTGAATATCTTGAGAGCCAAGTTTGTTCCAGGATTGGCCAAATACATTGTAAAAGTCAGACTCCAATACCCAAGCAGCATCAAAACAGGAATGAGGATTTTTTTTTCCTGATAAAGGTGTTCAACAATAACAGGATTGGGTTGTGATCACTGTTGAGACAAGGAAGGTGTAGGAGACCAGCTTTTGGGTAAAGGGTACGCCATTGTGTGTCAACCATGGCCCTGTCCAACCTTTCTGCCACATAATTTTGAGCTTTTCTTCGATTATTCCATGTAAAAGTCGGTCCACAATACCCAACATCCATAGCAGCAGAATGATTGAACCAGGAAATAAAAGATTTATGATGGTTGTAATTAAAATTATTACCTCCAAATTTTTCCTCAGCAGATAGGATGCTGTTACAGTCTCCTATACAAATCCAAGGAGCAGAGATGGAAGAAACAATAGATTCCAGTTGATGCCAAAATGATCGACGATCGTGTATCACAGGTGGGCCATAAATGCATAGAAGATGCCATGGCTGAGAGAGATCTGGGGCTTGGAGACAAGTGTGGATGTAGTTGTTGGAAGAGGCTAGGATATTGAGAGTGATATCAGAGTCCCAACATAATAGTAGTCCACCTGATAAACTAATAGATGATACTGCAGTGAATTGAGTGTAGCCCAGAGAAGTTGCAATAGTATTTGCAGCTGTTGACGAGCATCTTGTTTCAGATAGGAATATAATTTTGGGTCTAGATGCACGGAGGAATGCCTTGATTGTTCGAATTGTAGGGTCATTCCTCGAGCCCCTACAATTCCATGATAAGATCATACTTGGGGAGGCTGTTGTAGGCCAGCCGCGCCTGTGTCCTCTTTGACTGATAATATAATTCGTTTATGAGGTCTGTTATGAGAGATATCAGATTTATTTTCAACATTGGAATATCTGGCTCTCTTTGTGTTGATCCCAGAAGATGTGGTAGCTCGATTAATGGAATCAAGAGTTGTCTCAGTAGGCAAGGTCAGTTCAATAGGAGTGAGTGCTTGTAACAGGGATGTGAATGTGGATGTAGCAGACTCAGTAGATGTACTTTTGTTTGAAAAAGGTAAAAGTAGATGAAGAGGACAGAGTAGGAGTTATTCTGGAATGATGTAGATTGGATAATAGTGGATCATGTGGTGTGGGTGTAGACTCGATGTTATGGATATCCTGGAGAAGAGGAGTAACAAGTGATATTGATGTTTGATCCAACTTTAGAGATTGTTCACAGAT
The DNA here is from genome assembly GCA_029216955.1 of Iris pallida. NCBI lineage: Eukaryota > Viridiplantae > Streptophyta > Magnoliopsida > Asparagales > Iridaceae > Iris > Iris pallida. The sequence continues at coordinate 3,245,485 of JANAVB010029816.1, read as the reverse complement.
GGTTGTTGTGGTTGTGAATGTGGGTGAGGATGTTTGGATTTGTTGCATATGGTTTGATATTGATGAAGTTGATTTACTGGCAGGTGTAGGTATGTTAGTTTCTGAAACGATTGGTGGAGTCATGGGAATAGCCACAATTGAAGGAGTAGTGGTTGGTAACTGAATATGGTTCTGCACTGAGGTAGTTGTGGTTACAGCCGTAACCGTCACCGGAGTAACATTGGAGATGGTATGGATAGGTGGTGGTGCGGCAAAAACTGGAGAGGGCGGTGAAGACAACAAATGGGTAAGTAATGAGATTGGATCTTAGAGTGGAGGATCTATAGACATGAAAGAGGTGGTAGTAGATGGAGGGATGGTGGGAATGACTGAGATGGATGTAGATTTGCCGGATGGTGGTAGTAGATGGAGGGATGGTTCTTCTGCTCCATAGACCAATCCTCATTTATCAACCCTTCATAGCTTTTGTGAATTGTACATTTCTTGATACCATGACCCAGACAGCCACAAAATTGACAAAATTTTGGAAGCCTTTCATATTTCAGTGATACAAGGCAGACCTTATTGTTACCCATTGGCACTTTGATATTCCTGAGAAAGGTTTGGTGATGTCGAATTTGATCTTGATCCTGGCAAAGAGAATCCATTTGGCCGCATCTTGGGTAGAGGGTGGATGAATTGTACCAATTCGGGCAGCAATGGATGATACATAATCAATGGTTAGGAGGTTTATTGGGAGGCCATGGAGTTGAACCCAGAATTCACTATCGGAGAATTTGTAGTCACTAGGTAATTTATTGGGGAAACATCGCTCGATAATAAGCAAACGATGATTGATTTTCCAGGGGCCATTGTTGAGCACAAACTCCAGATCATCCATCTTTTCAAATTTGGCAGAGAAAGAACCATTGTGATACTCTGATACTTTGAGAGAACCTTTGATCTTCCAGATTTTTGGCATTGTAGTGGCAATGATATGGGTTGGATATGACTTTTGGAAAGGATTTTGAAGAACAGGTATAGCTGCCAATCCGCCTGAGGATTATAGGAAGGTGAATTGGTGGCATTTTCGTTCTCTGATGTTGAGGGAGTAAGCAGGGAAGCAAGTTTAGAGAGAATATCTTCATAGGAAGAGATCGATGTAGAATCCATAGCACAGACTGGAGAGACAGTGATGATGCAGTGATTAACAGAGAAATTGAGAGTTTCTATGACTAGAAGGAGAAGGAACGACGAAAAAGGGCGTGGTTGATGACCGCCATCAAGGAGATGGCGTGGTTGATTTAGGTCTACTCAGTTCTAAATTAAAGGACAAAAGATTGTTCATTCATTCATTTTTCACTAATTATTCTTGTATCCGAATAAAAAGAATTGCTTCAAGAATATATAAAAATAAACTCTGTGTACTGCAATTAAGTTTATCAGCCCAAGCACAAATATAATGAGTTGCAATGTTGTCTCTCTATTTTACATTGTAGACCTGTGCTAACCTTCTACACACCTCGATACTATTTCATCAGACATTAGTCCAACAGGACTTGTTAAATCAGAAGGACACAAACTCAGCATCATGCTACAAAAACAGTGTATAGTATAGCAACCGTTAATTCATAAAACAAATAATAAAAAATTATAATATTCTCTTAAAACAGTTGGATGACAGAAATGATAAGAAGCCTCGAATAGGCAACTTATACAAGGACAGGTCGGTACACACGATCTCACAGAGAAATACATACGAGATCAGTTCTCCACACTAATTATGTTTCATAATATAAGATGATGACTGGGCTAAAGAAGGGTTATTTTTTTTAGGGTCTCCAGTAATATTTAAAATTTGAGTTTAGATTTCTATATTGTCTATAATAGAATTTTGGTCTCGTAAAATCAAAATTTGAATAGTATGCAAGAAACTAAAAGGATATATGTGAGGATTGTGTGATTTGGGTTATTTGTGATTTGGATTTTTTTTAACCAATCAAGAATAGGACATGTGATATTTTTGTTTACTTTTCATGATCTCAGAACTCATACAATCTTTTGGACTCTTAAGTTGCAAGAGACATCTAACAAACATGAACGTTGTTCATGAAGCCGTTCCATCAAAACTACCGCCTAGATGATTTTTACAAATTAAGAAAGGTGCCAAGGTTAAACATCAACATCATGACCCTCTCTCTTTGGAAATTTTTTTTCTGTAAACATACAATTATTGGATTTTAATACTAACTTATATGTTAGTCCTGAAGACAGATCAAAAGAGTGGAGATCCAAGAAGACGTAGAGACTTATGTAAGACTCAAAGTCTACTCTCTAGCCAACACAAATGAAGCACTATAGAACAGGTTACAAGTGACACAAAGAAAATTCAAAATATACCAAAAAAAAGCGTTCTATCTTTACGTTCGCATACACTACAATGAGAAAGAACGAAATACAAAAAAAAACGAAAAATTCCTTGCTGGGGTGAACAAGTCACCGATTCTCAAAACAAGATTCACCATATATGCATTCTACCCCAGAAACCAGCAAGTTCACAAGTGAACTTCTGGAATGCTCATGGTCATCTTTGGAAGACTTGGAAACTCAAAAAACTGAAGTGGCACATAAACCTTCTGGAGTAGGCGCATAAGCCTGCTGCTACCGTAAAGACTTTCTGGAATGGTTTTGTGACCCTCACACACTCTTTCTCTCTAACTCACCAAATGAGAAGAGAGGAGCTCTATATAGAGCAAACATGTACCTATGCGCGTATATGAAAGCACATGCGTGCAGGCTAACCAAATCCTACAAAATTTGTACAGAGTACTATGCGTTAACACCGCAACGTGCCACATGCTGAAAGTGCCGCCTGCGTCGTCCGTCGAAAGCAAAGGTGGCCGACAGAATTGACGGCGCCGAAAGCAACCACATACAAGCGTCTAACACATAGCGTATGGAAACATATACGCGTGGCCACATATGTATTGGGAACGCGGTGTGCCCGAACCAAAGTTGGCCCATGAGGGTGCAATATTGAATTGAGCCCATATGCCTTAAAAGAGAATTCTCATGTAAGGCCTGAAACAATCCAATTATCTACACCACATGATCCCACCTTCTAACTGATGTGAGACTAAATTACCAACTCTATTGTCACCCCATTTGAGCGCTCAACCGAAAAATGAGATACAACACAACAATCTTCATCTTAGCTCATTTTGCTAGCCAAATAATCTTAGCATCTTGCTACATTTTTTGTTCCTACTCGTCGAAAAACCATAGCATCCCAGCTACCTTTTGTTCGTTCCCGTCAGCCGAACAACCTTAGCACTCTTTGCTACCCTTTTTTTTGTTTTTGCCAGCCGAGACCCACGAGATCCAACATATTATCTTTTCGATCTATTCGACCACAGAACCAAATCAACACGTTCATCCACGTGACCACCATTGTGTGTCAACCACTAG
>JANAVB010029816.1:3129139-3237496 GCA_029216955.1 Iris pallida | reverse complement strand
AAAGGAATCAAATAAAACAAACAAACACACGCGCCCCACTCAATAGAAAACCAACAGCAGCAGCAGCAGCTCCCCCCCCCTCCGAGGCCCCCCCCCCCCCCCCCCGTTCCTATTCTAAACACGAACGGGAATGTGTGTGTGTGTGTGTGGGTGTGTTATATATATATATATATATATATATAGATATATATAATATATATATATTATATCTATATATATATATATATATATATTATATACTAGTCATAACCCGTGCCCATAGGGCATGGTTCATTTAAGGTATTCCCCCTCAAAATCTTGGACCCCCAATTTTAAACGAACAATAATAGTTATGAGGCCCCCATCAAAATATTAAATCCCAACCACTGCTGGATGTAAATTTTCTTTGGATTCCCCATAAAATCCCACTCTCAATAATGCTCATCCACAACCATTATGAGGCCCCCATCAAAATATTAAATCCCAACCACTTCTTTGGATTCCACATAAAACCCCACTCTCAATAAGCTCATCCACAACCGTTGATTCACCAAGATTAAATCCCAACCACTCTTTATCTTGGCACAGTCAGCCCTAGGATTCAAAAACCTTTGTGTTTTGTATAAGAATATATATATATATATATATATATATATATATATATATATATATATATATATATTGAGAGAGAGAGAAAATTTTCACAAAAACCAAACCCTAGCCGTCACCTCCAACCCAACGTGCACCCCGACATCGCCGTCAACCAACCTGGGCCGTCCATCGCCGGAAAACGCACAACGAGCAGTCCACCCGCGCACGGAAACTGTCAGCGAAGAGCCAACTTCAGAAATAGATTTCTCCTTCCTCGCTCCGTCGTTTTGCGAACCACTTAGTCAGTTATGATCCTAACATATACACCTTTAATTCACTTCAAATAGTTCGTGTCGATTCGCACCATGTGCGACGAAAAACGAGTTCCAAAATCGAAAAAACTTGATTTATTGGACGTTAGAAACTGTCCCGAAACCCTAACTTTGTGGCCGATTTGCGACTAACGTGTTGCAAGTTTTCAAAATCGGTTTGAAGAGGCTTTTAGACAACCTATAGGGCTTTAAAAACCTTTTTGTAGAATTAAATTTCATGCACTGTACAGAAAATTATTAGTTTGTGAAGTTGGAGAAACAACTAATTTTCAAAACTGAATTTTTAGAAAAATTGTCCCGATACGCCGTCCATCCCGTCATTCCGGGCGACGTGGTCGCAAACCGAAAGTATCAAAAGGTACGTAACGACTTTGTGGACATGTGGGCTTTGACGGAATTCAAATTGGTCGTGTGTGCACGACGAATTTGATGCGTATTCATCAAAATTCACCGTATCGATCTTTTTGTAAATTTGTCAATTACTTTGTAGACGCTCGTCATATCGAGACGAAACTCGCACCAATAGGACCGTATCATTTTTTGGTCCTGTATGCCAAGTTTGTTCCGATTCTGAGACGGTCGATCAGAAAGCTATTTTGGCAGGCCCGCGACCCGATTCAACAGGCAAATTTGTGCACGGCCCACCGGAATCCAACTTTGGACATACGGTTGTGTTCGTCTCGTCAAACCAGACCTGTAGATATATAGTTTGATGACTTTAGAGATAGTAGGTTCTGGCACATTTTTCGGTGCAAAGTGGGTCCAACGACGGACACCATTTTGACCCAAAATTACTGTTTTATCCCTCTGTCCAGAATTGAACTTATGGATAGGCATTTTTAGCTAATTTGACCATTCTAAGAATGTTGGTAATGTCTGTTTCAGCATTAGGAGACAGTTGTGCGAAGTTGACCGTTCGTGGCTCATTAAGTGGGTTGTAGTTTCGATTTTTTCAGCTCAGGACAGCAGACAAGTACAAACTCTGATAGTTTTTATAGCTTTGATATCTACTATATTCAATTCAGTTGTAGTGTTATACTTGATTTTCGACACGAGGATACACGGACTATATACGTGAATCTCGTCATGAGATGTCATTCCCGGTTTACCTGGTATATGAGTACATTATTCGATATTATTTTCTGTACTTGTATAGACACCAATTTGGGAGTGGGCTGGCCCCCTGCTCTTCGAATCCCGTGTCATGACCTGTCATGTCTGGATTCATTATACTACTCGGGGATGGGGAGTTATTAGAGGTTATGCGATCATTATCCCTACTTGTTTATTACTTGTACATAGCTCCACCCTCACCACACGTAGAGTGTAGCCTGACCTTATACTACTTGTGCATAGCTTTCTATTTTGCCCGGCCTGATCCCTATACTATTATACTACCTGTGCATAGCCGGTCAAATGGAACAGCTTGATCTTTACCCAAGCGGATCACATAACGCTCTAATATCTCATGGCACTTTATTTTTATGTTTACATCATACATCAGATTACTTTTTATTGTTTATATTCCAGTTTTATCTTATATCTCTCACATGACATGATATCCAGTTCTCTTATACCGTTTTACTTTCAGTCTTGATATTTCATCTTGTATTTCATTATGATTGTCTCTTATAGCATTTGTCAATTCACATGTAACTGCTGTTGGTGTTTGTACTTGCTCATATCCTGACAGGATAACTCCCGTTGTTTTTCAGAAGATTTAGATACAGATTGTCCGACCTACTACGGGTTTGGCATAGATAGAGCCTACGACCAGGACCAGCCTGTGGACCCCGTGCTCGTAGAGGACGCACCGCCAATAGTGACCTAGTTCACCTAGATTTTGTCTTGATTACATTTCAGTTTGATACTTTGTGTAACACCCAGTTTTCCAGATGAGAGTATTTTGAAATTTTGTATTTATAATTATTATTTATTGATATTTATTTCACATTATGATTTTTGGTAATTTTTAATATTTTTTTTAAACTATTTAAAACTGTTTTAAGTCATGACTTGTGATTTTGGTGTGCAGCTAGTGAAACGGTAGAGACTGCATGACCTAGAGCCTAACCATGTCATTAGGATGATTTAATTATCATTTTTAGCCTAGGGGTAATTTGGTCATTTTGACTTATTTGAATTATTTGGTGATTTGTTGATTTGGTGAGTTCTAGTTTGACTTGACTTGTTGGGACCTAGTGAACTAGCCTAGAAGCTAACCCTAGCTATGGTAACCCTAGTCTAACTTAGGTTAACCTACATTTAGTCATTAGAAACTAATTTTAGAACGAGGGGTTTTGGTTTAGTGCATTTAAGTCATGGTTTATGATTTCATGAAATGACTTATGCCTTAATGTTTTATTTGATCAAGACTTGGCCCATGGCCCATAACTAGAAGCCCTAACCCTAACCAAACCCTAAATGACCAGCCATAGGGATCCCCACCCTATATAAACACTTATTCTCTAGGGCTTGCCTCCTTCTTTTATTCATTTCAACATTGAAAAAAGAAAGGTATTGTCCCTCTTCTAAAAATCCCCATAAATCCATTTTAAGTCCTTTTTAATCCTAGTTTCTTGCATTAGAACCTAATTTTCTCCTATTTTCTGAATATGGAATTTAATCCCAGCTTTGGGATAATTTGGAGCTTTTGGCACCAAGAGGAAGAATCCCCCATTTGAAGCTTTTCCAAGCTTTTTGCACACATAGGTAAAACCCTCTAAATTGTTTATATTTCAGTTTTCTTTGCATGTAGGGCTAAATCTAGGAGTCCCCTAGGTGTCCCCAAAATTTGGGTGGAATTCGTGTCCGTTTGGTGTCCGTATCGGACACGTATCGTAGTGTAGTGTAGGTGTTTGTTGAAATGCCTCTAAGGATTTTATTTTCGATTTTTGCAAAACTAAATATATGAATTTGTTGCTCTATATATGTATATTAATTTTTATGAAGACTGAGCTAGGGTTCGTGTCATTTCCGTGTCCAAAACGGACACATACTCGCTGTACGATACCCCGTTTGCATGCCCTACTACCCCGTGTCCAGTTCTCACTGGACACGACATGGGATACCACCATTTTTTGTCAGAACCTAGGGGCTATGACTGACATACTACCCTCAAAGTTTGACGTGATATGATCGAGTATCGAGGGAGTTCTCGATCTCGTACGGATCACGTACACACTGTGCACGCACGAAATTGTTCACTAACACGACCCTAAATCTGACACGACACGAGATGGGGACACGTTTTAGGCACCCTAGGACCTAGACCAACCCTAGGCGAACCTAGGGACACGACCTCGACACTTGGGGATGGACACGCGAGTCCCTAGAGCACTCTACACACACGCACGACGCTGTCTGTACACATTAAGCTTTGATACCCTATTGACACTTAGGTTTTGACACTTGTAGGACACATGCAGACACGAGAACACAAGTTTGACACTCTGTACACACACTTGATCCCCATGGTTGCTGGGTTAGTCTTTAGTTTGAGTATTGTTTGCATGTGTAGTTACTTCAAATGGAATGTTATGTTATGATACTTGTTTAGTTTCAGAGTTTCTAGTTTATTGAACGGGGACACGTTTCAGGCACCCTAGGACCTAGACCAACCCTAGGCGAACCTAGGGACACGACCTCGACACTTGGGGATGGACATGCGAGTCCCTAGAGCACTCGACACACACGCACGACGCTGTCTGTACATATTAAGCTCTGATACCCTATTGACACTTAGGTTTTGACACTTGTAGGACACATGCAGACACGAGGACTCAAGTTTGACACTCTGTACACACACTTGATCCCCTTGGTTGCTGAGTTAGTCTTTAGTTTGAGTATTGTTTGCATGTGTAGTTACTTCAAATGGAATGTTATGTTATGATACTTGTTTAGTTTCAGAGTTTCTAGTTTATTGGTTTCAATTTTTTTCTAGTATCTATTTATATTAGCTAATTTTACATATATGTAGTATACATAGGTATATACATACAGTAGGTTTTCGAATGGTTGTAAATGTGACTGAACATAAGTATACATGCATTTTCCTAAGATTCCTATTGACAGTTAACTGAGTTTCTGTAGAACCAAACCTGAGAAATATTTGATGTTTGTTAAAGTCCTGAATTTGTGTACAATGATAACTGAGATTAACTATATGTGGAGTTTTCATGTTGGCATGGGATTTAGGTTTCGAAGTTTTCATTTGACTATTGAACCGAATCTGTTACAAACACTGACCTGAGAATTTGGGAAAAAATGGTTTAAGCACTCCTTAAACATTGAAACCTGAGAAGAATGTAAGAACTGAAATGAATAGGAATTGAGGTTGGTACTTGAGAACTGAAATGGGGAGTTGGAATGTAAACTAAAACCTGAGAAGTGCATATATGTCCTAAGATGCAAAACTGAGATTTTCCCTAAATAACCAAACCTGAGATTTACCTGTTCCAAACCTGAGTTTCATTTCAAATAGATAACCTTCATTGAAGACTGAGTTTAATTCCTATTTGTAAACTAAATATTGATGTTAAATTTGTCATGTTAATTTCATACATCTGTGTTATGTGGGATATTGATTGGGTTGTATGTGCACAGTTTTAACTCAAACCTGGAATTGATTACATTCCCAGTTGACAGTTTCGAATGTAGTGATATTGAGGAATTCATGTGTTAATCCATTTTCTTTTACTCATAATTTATAGGTTTGATATGGTGCTATATTCTGAGTTTATAATTGAGTTGTCGATTGAGGTTGGTTGTTGAGTTTGATATTTTGAGGATGATGCATGTGCAGAGGGTTACATTTCAGGTGATTACATGTTGTGAGATGCTAAGTTATTGATTCCTGAGTTAGTAGGGGTTAAATTTGACCTGGGTATTGTTATGATTATTGGCTGAAATCAGTGTTGCCATTGGCTTGCTGAGAGAATCTTGGCATATGGGGAGTCTTGAGTTAACTGTCAATGGCACTGTCTGAACTGTTTGAAATTCTGAAAATAAATAAGCTTCAACCCATTTGCCATGATTCAAATCACCCTAGATGTTCAGTCCAACTTATGGCATGCCTGTGTCAATCCTATTTTGGATTGAATCAAGCAATATGCACATAGGGCTGAAATGAATTTTCTGAGATTCTAACCTTGGCTGAATGCTAACTAAGTTAGTGAACTGTCACCTTCCAATAACTGAGAATCTGAGATGTCTATGGCTGTTACATATTGACACAATACTTTTCCTGAGTTGACACTCACCATGGCTTGACACACCACTGATTTCCTATGTCCTCTACACACACATGGACTGATTAACATTCCTGAGAACATGTAACATGGTACCACAGGGACACCCTCTACACACATCCTCTACACTCATCCTCATATCACATACTCACATGTATTAGAGGCACACACACTCATTAATACAATAGCCACTGTCATTTGATTCATATCCCTAAACACATGATACACACTAACCTATCAAAACCTGTCACTAGACACACACCCCCCCCACATGCCATATATCATCTCTATACCTATATGTAATTTATATATATGCATGTTGACTTCATAATGATAGGCAAACATGCTAGTTAGTTAGGTTGTTGAATAAATGCATGAGGGTATATATGTATGGATGCATGATGACATGAATAAGCATGAATAAGATAATGTATGAATAAATGTATATGCATGAATGAATGATGATGTATAAATGCATGTATAAATACCTTAGCCTATGTGTATATATATGGTATATGCATATATATGAATATGTATTGCTTTGTAACCTTGTGATTGTGCTTGGATGCTAGTCTAGGCTTGGTTAGGCCTAGTGAGACTTGACTAGACTAAGTTTGACCTAGTTGACTTAGTTTGACTAGTCCAGGTTGACTAGAGTTGATCAAAAGTCAACATTAGTCTAGATGTGACCAATTGACCTAGTTTGACTAGAGTATTGACTTGGGTTGACCCAGAGTTGACCAAGTTTGACTTGGACCTAGTTTGACCTAGACAGTTGACCAGGTTTGACTTAGATTGGACTTTGACCTAGATTGACTTAGAAATCATGTAGATTGTATCATAGACTCCATTTATCTTATTTTAAACATATTATAACCTGTATTACTATGTTTAGGATATTGTGACTCTGGTGCAGGCATCTGATATTACACTACTCTTTTCAGAGTATCAGGCGAGTACATTCTCTGATAGTTCTCTTATTTATTTGTCAATTACTGTACTTCAGTTCTAGTTAGTTGTATGCAATTCTCTGTTACAACACGTGTGGATATTTCTGGATTCATGTATACGACACACATTTATTTTCTGGCCTCTATTACTGGTATCATCATTCCTGGCTTCTATTACTGGAATCACCCCAGAATCATTTACTGGTATCATTATACTTGGCTAGACTCATCTTGAATCATTGTGTCAGAATTCTGGATTCACTTGCTGGGAGGGGAAATACTAGAGTAAGATATGTAGACATACCCCATTTCTGGAATCACCCTTTTGCTGGAATCATACTGGAATGATAGCCATCTCACACCCGGCCAGGTGTGTAATGTGCCGGATTACCTATAGCCGTTTATATGTCGATCTCGGTATTTTAAAACACACTGCTAGAGTATAGGCTGGACTCACCCTGGAATCATTGATCATTATAACTGGAATCATCCCTTACTGGATTCATCTTGTATGAGATTTATCCTGTACTGGACTTACATTGGAGTTACTCTGGTCTACATTGTTGCCTGGACTTTATATCATATTACCCTGGTTCAGCTAGTTCTATTTTTACAGTCTTTATTGCTATGATTCTTCTCTTGTTTAGTATTTACTTTCCTTGCACTTTATCTATCTTTCTTACCATCACCTGAATATAAACTGCCATTTTCATCAATACAACTGTCTATAACTGCTTTATAGTTCTCTGTCATTTACTTGGGTTTTCTAGATGAGATGTGCTCGTTCCTGTCCTGACTGGACCTGTTGAAAATTTTACAAATGATTGCCCTAAGGACATATGCCCTATATTTTACTGAGGAGATGGCTTAGCTACCTATGGCCCGACACTCAGGAGTGATCAGGAGTTTAGCTAGTCTGTCTTGTTTTGGTTTTTATGTTTAGAACTGGTGTTGTACATAGAATTTGAGACTTGAGATGTATTTGAGATTGTTTGAGTTTGTTGTTATTTTATTAGTAGTTTTGTTGTCTTCAATTTCTTAGTTATATTCGGTGTTATCTTATCGTGCTTAGACTGTGACTGAGTTACACCATATCTTATACTTGTCCTCCGTTCGGAGTTGATCATGATGAGTACATTATATACTGCATGAGTTGATGGTTAGTTAGAGACTTAGAACAGCGTTCTACCGCCGACACTGCGGTGTAGGCTGGGCGCTGTTACGTACTCGTACCCTCACAGTGGGTGCGGGTCGTGACACATTTTTAGTGGTGGCCCATGCAGGTCGAGAGTCGCATTAGTGCGATATCGTGGTAGTACGGCGACTTAGTTGTACTGCTGTGAGCCTACGATAGGACTGAGAGATATGCTTTACCGGAGAGGCACTCAATCATAGTTAGGAAAATTCTGCTTTAAACCATGCCATCTACATATCGTACTGATTTGCCTTCTTTGAAATAAACTGTCCTCCTTTGATATATCGATTCCTGCTCAGTATTGACTTCCTTGTACGATCTGTCTTCAGGATGGTGGAGACACGATCACATCACCCTGGTGTAGCAGTTGTTGCAGAGGGGACTGCCACCTCTCAGCCAGATCAGCAGGGTCAGGAGGCTGCAGCTCCTACCACCTCTACCCATATTGAGACTTCAGCAGCAGCAGCTAGGGGTATGTGTCACGACCCGCACCCAGTGTGAGGGCACGAGAAGTAACGAACGCCCAGCCTATGCCGCAGTGTCGGCGGTAGAACGCTGTCCTGAGTTACCATATCTAACACAATCTAACCAAGCTATGAATAGAGAGTAAATAATACGTAACTCAATCACAATACTAAGATGGAACGGGAGAATAATCTCAAGAAAGTCACAATAAAGGTATAGGTGTAAACCACCAGAAATATCTCAAGTACAACTCATAAAAGTCACAAATAGAAAATACAAATAAAGAACTAAGTCTCAGCTAGACTATGGGCAAGTCCTCAGCGACTGTGGGATCCTCCTGTGGGTCCACGTCGCCAGTGTCATTTAAGCCAATGCCAGAATAAGTAGGACAGTACTCCTCATCATCACCTGTAAAATTTTCAACATGCCCAGTCAGGACGGAACGAGCACATATCTCTCACAACAGTTCATATCAGGAATGGACATATAAAGCAAGCTATAGAAGACTATACATGAATCGCTGTAAAGAGAAATCAACAGGAAAGAAGATATAACTGAGGTATAAATATGGTAAATAAAGAGTATAACCTTCTACGTGAAACAGAGCATGAATTGGTTATGTAAACAGCTTGGGTTACACATGGATACAACTACGGAAAGAACATGGATAACAACTACTGGGGATAATGATCACATAACCAACTACACTCTCCCTGCCCCCAACCAATACACAAGGATCGAAGCATGTTATGTTATTGCACATGGATAACAACTACTGTATACATGGAGCTCATATGGTCATGAGTGTACATGAATAACATATGAGTGCACATGGATAAAAGTGAATACATGGAGTACATGATGAACATGATAAAGTACATGAAACATGACATACTCGATGTATCCGAGGGGATAACATCGCATGAAAAGATCCATAGGGTACCGATCCGTGTGAACGTCGTGTCAGCATCAAGTACACTAGTCTATAACAAGAGTACATGTCCAAAGAAGCATGAAAAGATCAGAGAATGTACTCGCCTGGCAATCCGAACTGCTGACGATGAAAAGTAACTGGACTGGAGTAATAAGATCCTATTTAAAACAACCACATGTCATAATACAGTCTAAAATATCATAAGGAATACCTTTAATACAAATTCTACATGATTTGGGGCAATCTAAGTCAAAGTCAACCTTAGCTCAACTTTGGTCAACCAAACTAGTCAAACTAGGTCAAAGTTGGTTAACTAGTCTACATTCCACTTTTAGGTCAATACTAGTCCTACATATCAATTACCATGCATCCTAATACCAAAGTCCTACCAACTATTTAATACCCTCAAAATTAGGATCCATCCTACCCTTCAACAACTCCTAAACTAATCAATAGGCTAACTTGACATTACCAACCTAACTAAACTTGGTATCCACAAATTGGACTAACCAAAACCTATCTAACTATCAACTGAACTAAGTGTCCTGAAATTAATACTTCTAAATATACCTACATCAAACCAAAAGTCTAATCCTACTAAAACATAGCCTACCCTTTATGCAAACTACATACATCTCCTAGATAGGGTTATCTAAGGTTTGTAGGTCCTGTTTAATGCAGGAAAAACATCAAGGATATATGAGACCTGAACCAAAAGGACTGAACAGGAAAAGAACTTGGAAACTGAAATTCTAACCAAGACCCAATACCTATGGCTAACCCAAATGGATCCCATCCCCCTCCTATTATCAAACTAACAGGTATCTAAAGAAGGGGTTAAAATGACCTGAAAAGGGTGTGTGTGTTCAGGTTTATACAGAGGCTACATCAACTGATGGGAACCATTCAAAATGCTGAAACATCAAGACTAAAACTTAAGAAAAACCTTATACTAGATGCCAACCCAAAATCATATACAACCTATTCCAAAAATGCAAACTACTAGGTGATCACTTATATATGTCTAATAGGTTCTGAAAAGGAAAAACTGAACTGGAATCAAAACTGAGACTAACCTATACTCTATACCTACCCAATTCATACACAGTTTCGATTACACCCTTTTCCCTATGATGCAAATAGCTAGGTAACACAATGGTGAGGTCAATAGGATCCTGTAGGTTCAGTTGCACAGCAATAGGCATGAATCATGAATCTGTACAGAGATTCAATTCCTTGAATCATCAAAAATCTGAATTGGAACCAACTCAATACTAAGTGTCAACCCAAAAATTCGATCAAAGTCTTAACTCCCTGTAAACTAGTAAGTAAACTCAAATATAGGTCAAGAAGGGTCTGTGGATTGTGTCTACATGATTTAATCATCAAAGATTAGAAATCTGAAACAAAAGAAACTGAATAGGAAAGAAAACAGGAAAAAGGAAACTTGGAAAAAGGAAACTCGAGAAGTCTGATACTTAAACACAATACCTAAATTCAAACCCTCGATGCTACAACCTAATGGGTATATAACTAGATATGGTATTTTGATCTGTATGTCGAAAATATACAGGATTTACATATTAAATATCAGAACAAAAGAAGGAAAAGGAACTGAACAGAGAACAGTTCTCAAACAACCCGATACTTAAACATTCAAACCTACACATAACCCAAAACATCGAAAAACCTATTAATGCTCGGACCCAAAGGTTGTTAACGTGTCCTGGGTATAAACATGAGGTGTAGGTGCAATCGTGTCCAAGAAAATAGGACACGAAGTGTCCTGGACACTAAAGAACCAAAACTAAAACTAGTTCTCGTGCACGCGTGTCACACGATCTAGGGCTCGACACAGAGCAAGGTAGGATACATGGTTGCTCGTACACGTAGCCCAACTATAGGGCTACACATCCACGTGCCTGTACTGGACCCTTGCCACGTGTCCGAGTCGCACGAAGTGCGTATCGGACGCGCGTTCTCACGCGCGCGCGACAGGCCGCGATCAATGCCGTATCGATTACTCCCTCGATACTCCACGAAATCCCACGAAAATCTACGAGCATGCTGTCAGTCGTGGAGCCTATCTACTGACCAAAAATCTCGAGTTGAATCGCCGTGTCCACTGAGAACGGACACAGCAGCAGCAGGACACGCGCGCGGTCCCCGTGCGCGCGTGCGTGTCCTGTTTTGGGACACGAAAATGTCTCGATACAATCAAGAACCTAGGGTTTGGGGATCCCTACATCTAGGGCTATCGATTCATGAAGTTAGTTTGCAAAAATAACAGAATCGAATTCTAAGAGGAAAATCATCGAACACTTTTATCCCTAAACCGATACGTGTCCGATACACCTATCAAACGGACACGAAACTTAACCAAACTTTATGGGTAGTTCTAGGGTACCTAGATGCATGCTAATATGAAGAAAAATCAGAAGAAACTATGGTGTTTGGGTGTTTACCTATTGAGAGTTGAAGTATCAAAGAAACTGATTCCTCGATCGATGAAACGACCAGTTTCCACCGAGCAAACGCCTCCAACTCCTTGCTAACAATGCTCCAGAAAATTCTCCTCCTTCCCACGATCACAACGCACTTCGTTTGGGGTGAAACGGAGGTCGGATGAAAAAGTTAGGGTTTTGGAGAGCTGGAAACTAGGGTTTTGTAAAGGGGGTGTCTATTCCAATGCAATGCTTATATAGGGGATGGGGGTTTCCTGTTTTGGCCGGCCATAGGAGTTCTAATAGGGTTAGGTTGGTTCATGGGTCCCACTCCTCTATTTAAGTTGAGTTTAAGCTCAATTAACAAAAGGCTACAAAGGCCAATTAATTAATTAGCCTAAAAATAGCCAAATGGCTTCTAAATTAAACCAAAACCTAAAAATAAAATCTAATTAGCTAGATACTCATCATAGGTCATGGTTAGTCTCTAATGTGGATTTCTAAAGTTAGACCAAAGGCTAAATCAATCACAAGCCAATAATATCTAAAAAATCACAAAAATGACTAAAATGGCTAAAATGACTAAAATACCCTTATTTCAAAAAGTGGGTGCTACAAGTCTACCCTCCTTAAAATAATTTCATCCTCAAAATTGAGATGATCCTACTCTTCCTAGGTCAAAACCCCAACAATCATGGTCTCAAGAAAACTTATCTAAATCATGCAGTTGAAAAGAAATCATACAGGGTTACGGCATGCAATCAGTCTGGAGTCTCGTCTAGCTACTAAAGTCATACTAGATCAAAAGTAGTCATAAGGTATCAAACATACAAATATTATGGTAGGGTACAATAATCATCAAGATAGGATAAGGTATGGGTCAAGAACTCACCTCTACTAGGTCTGGTAGCTGGAACTCTCTCTCTCCTGGAGGTAGGCCTCGTCTAGGGGCAAGTGTAGTAGGACAGTCCCGTATCTTGTGTACAGCTGACCCACAAAATAGGCACAATCCTAGTCTCTTCCTACAATCTTTCCATTCGTGCCCAAGCTTCTTACAGAAGGCACAGGTAGACACTCGCTCAGCTGGTCTCTGCCGGACAGGAATCTGAACTGGATAGTTTGGCCTAGGCTGAAGGTCTGGGTACTCCTGAGGCTCTGGGTATAGACTGCTCCTTGCTCTCTTGGGACTAGGCTCCTCCCTCGAATGCATGTAATCCCGCAACAGTTGGATACTGAGACTGCTCTCTCATAAGCTCAGCCTGAAGTCTCTGTACCTCCCGCAAATCCTGAAGAAATCTGTGAATATGAGCTTCAACAGGAATGGCATGGGGTACCGCTCCAGGAGGAAAAGGAAGGCCCTCAGTCTCCGGCTGAACTGCAGTCCCCTCCTGAAGGACTGGAGATGGAGGAAAATTCTCCGGTGAGGCTACTAATACCTCCTGAGCAATAGAAGGGGAAGTTACAATCTCGGTCTCATCCGGAATTGCGGCTGTGCACTGGGGACAAATTCTGGTCATGGGTGCCATTCTGGAAAAGATAAGGATAAATAATAAATCATTGGGCTGTAAGGCAGTATATCATCCTATATAAATACTGGTGATTATAAAAATAACCAAAATTAACCATAAATCATTAATATTCTAAGGATGATCAAAAATCGAAAGTTTAAAGCACGACTGTCAATAACACTGAAATCCAAGCACACTATATATACATATATCTATAGATATTTTAGTCTCGATATGATCTAATTTGATCAAATCCAGGATGAGTCGAGGTTTGGTCAAGATGGAGAACGAGGTCATTGAAGTTTAGGCATGAGTATCCAAGATTTGAAATCCATGTCACAATTGAATTAATTCAATTGAATAAGGTTCCAAACATTGGACGATAAGGGAATGACCAAGTCGACTGGTCGCGATCGTGGGTTTAGAATTCAACACTATTGAAATCCTAAAGGATACTGTGAGGATATAGAATTAAGTCACTATCCTCCTTCTGATAAGGAAGCTAAACGTGATACTCTGTGTTGACCTATTAAGTAGAGTGCCTTGCCTTTCTGAAATATGTGAAAGACAAAAACAAAAGAGTTCAAAGACGATACTATTGAGTACAATACGTGGTTCATAGACGACGAAAATAGTTCAAGGAGAATTGCCAAACTGTCGTGGATGAGACAGATGCTCTAGAGTCTCATCCACGTAGAGTAATATATGAAAGCGAACCAAGTGCACTAGGTTGATCAGACCATCATACACCGGTTCTGATTAGACAATATGTTAGTGATCGCGACCCAATAAAATATGTCATGATCAAGCTCAAAAAGGGATAAGCTTGCAAAACTAAGGCTAAATTAGCAACATAAGGTAGTCAAGTATAAGTAAGGGAGGTAATGATGAAGAAGAAAAGAAACAGTCCAAGATCCTTAACTAAGCTGGTCAAGCGATCAAGATAAGGTGCAATGTTAAGCATTTAAAGAACAAGAAGAACTCCATCCCATGTCGGGTCGAAAGAATTGAGTCATGGTTGAATCTCGAATTTAAGTCAGAACGTAATCTAGTATCATGGTGGGGGTACATGAATAAAGAAAATCAAGTTGAAGCATGAAATAAATTTAATTAAGAATCCAGTGAAATAATCTAGGGACACAATACTAAAGGCGAATACTGTTAAGGAATGATCAAATACAAATGGTTACAAGTCATAATGAAAGATCTAGATTTGAGAGAAGGTTGAGTAGGTCAAGATTTGAGATACAGTCCTATAGTTTGGCAGACGACTAACAACACTGGTGTATATACTACTATCATAGTCACGAGTGATATGGCAATTAGTGTGGAACACTTCCATCTCATTAAGGTTACCTTGGTGGCCTACCTTTACATTCCTTTAAAAAGAAATTCCAAAAAATAACTACCTCAATTTGTATTCACTCTAAGCCTTCCAATCTAACCACGACTAACATTTAAATCCTTTTCATAAATCTCATAATAACTTTTATCTCGTTACTACTAACCTTTCCAAATTTAACGTTTCAATCCAACTTTAAACTCCAGAGTTGATAAATCATGAATCCATAAAATTCTATATCACTTCCTAAATTAAAAAAAAAACTCCCCAATTTGTCTCAAATAATCCTCAAGATAGACACTCAGCTTATCACGACAATCTAGCAGTTACAGCTCAGTATTTTAACGCGCTTATCAACCATAATTTTTTTTTTCTTCTTCTAAGTCATTGAAACATAATCACTACTTCTTAAACCAAAATCCAAATAGGTTTTTAAATCTTTAATCAATTGACATGATTCCAAAAAAAAATTTCTTCCAAAACAATCGTTTTCATATCTTCCCGATCTTCTAAACCAAAATTTTTAATATCATTGCTTCCACTTAAATTTGAAATTCAATATATACATCGCAGCTTGTACGACTTAATTTAATAGTTCATACTGCCACCCCCCCCTTTTTTTTGATCATTCAAACCAATCTATATACGTAAGGATGTATAATCATAATCCAATAATTCATGAATCCCATCAATTCTTGAAATCAATTTATTTAGATTCTAACTAATTTCCTCCGGTATCAAGATATAATTTTATAATCCTCTGGTGATTACTACTTAGAATCTTCAAGATAAATTCCTTGGTAATATCCCAACTTACAAACTACTAATCATTAAAGCATCTATTTAGAAAAATGCCCTTATAACTTAATCAAAATCTCCGTGTATCCCAATTCCTTAATGTAATCCTCCTAGCCATGCATTTGACCAATGAGTATATAGCAGTGTAGCCATCTTCCTAACCATTATTAAACACAAAGAAGTAAGGGTATTGGTGAAAAGAGTTCAAACAAAATGCAAGAATCGAGGGAGGAAGGTAGACAAAAGTAAGGAAAAAGGAATTTAAATCGAAGCTCAAAATGAGATTCTCAAGGGTCGTCCCAGGAATCTCTCAGGAATTCCTAATAGTGATTGAGTACTTTAACTTATTCCTATATCCTACTTGCAGGTGTAATGATACTCTAGTTCGAGTACCACTACAAATCACACTAGTTGTGATCGAGGACCTGCATGGGCCACCACTAAAAACGTGTCACGACCCGCACCCAGTGTGAGGGCACGAGAAGTAACGAACGCCCAGCCTACGCCGCAGTGTCGGCGGTAGAACGCTGTCCTGAGTTACCATATCTAACACAATCTAACCAAGCTTTGAATAGAGAGTAAATAATACGTAACTCAATCACAATACTAAGATGGAACGGGAGAATAATCTCAAGAAAGTCACAATAAAGGTATAGGTGTAAACCACCAGAAATATCTCAAGTACAACTCATAAAAGTCTCAAATAGAAAATACAAATAAAGAACTAAGTCTCAGCTAGACTATGGGCAAGTCCTCAGCGACTGTGGGATCCTCCTGTGGGTCCACGTCGCCAGTGTCATTTAAGCCAATGCCAGAATAAGTAGGACAGTACTCCTCATCATCACCTGTAAAATTTTCAACATGCCCAGTCAGGACGGAACGAGCACATATCTCTCACAACAGTTCATATCAGGAATGGACATATAAAGTAAGCTATAGAAGACTATACATGAATCGCTGTAAAGAGAAATCAACAGGAAAGAAGATATAACTGAGGTATAAATATGGTAAATAAAGAGTATAACCTTCTACGTGAAACAGAGCATGAATTGGTTATGTAAACAGCTTGGGTTACACATGGATACAACTACGGAAAGAACATGGATAACAACTACTAGGGATAATGATCACATAACCAACTACACTCTCCCTGTCCCCAACCAATACACAAGGATCGAAGCATGTTATGTTATTGCACATGGATAACAACTACTGTATACATGGAGCTCATATGGTCACGAGTGTACATGAATAACATATGAGTGCACATGGATAAAAGTGAATACATGGAGTACATGATGAACATGATAAAGTACATGAAACATGACATACTCGATGTATCCGAGGGGATAACATCGCATGAAAAGATCCATAGGGTACCGATCCGTGTGAACGTCGTGTCAGCATCAAGTACACTAGTCTATAACAAGAGTACATGTCCAAAGAAGCATGAAAAGATCAGAGAATGTACTCGCCTGGCAATCCGAACTGCTGACGATGAAAAGTAACTGGACTGGAGTAATAAGATCCTATTTAAAACAACCACATGTCATAATACAGTCTAAAATATCATAAGGAATACCTTTAATACAAATTCTACATGATTTGGGGCAATCTAAGTCAAAGTCAACCTTAGCTCAACTTTGGTCAACCAAACTAGTCAAACTAGGTCAAAGTTGGTTAACTAGTCTACAAGTCCACTTTTAGGTCAATACTAGTCCTACATATCAATTACCATGCATCCTAATACCAAAGTCCTACCAACTATTTAATACCCTCAAAATTAGGATCCATCCTACCCTTCAACAACTCCTAAACTAATCAATAGGCTAACTTGACATTACCAACCTAACTAAACTTGGTATCCACAAATTGGACTAACCAAAACCTATCTAACTATCAACTGAACTTAGTGTCCTGAAATTAATATTTCTAAATATACCTACATCAAACCAAAAGTCTAATCCTACTAAAACATAGCCTACCCTTTATGCAAACTACATACATCTCCTAGATAGGGTTATCTAAGGTTTGTAGGTCCTGTTTAATGCAGGAAAAACATCAAGGATATATGAGACCTGAACCAAAAGGACTGAACAGGAAAAGAACTTGGAAATTGGAATTCTAACCAAGACCCAATACCTATGGCTAACCCAAATGGATCCCAGCCCCCTCCTATTATCAAACTAACAGGTATCTAAAGAAGGGGTTAAAATGACCTGAAAAGGGTGTGTGTGTTCAGGTTTATACAGAGGCTACATCAACTGATGGGAACCATTCAAAATGCTGAAACATCAAGACTAAAACTTAAGAAAAACCTTATACTAGATGCCAACCCAAAATCATATACAACCTATTCCAAAAATGCAAACTACTAGGTGATCACTTATATATGTCTAATAGGTTCTGAAAAGGAAAAACTGAACTGGAATCAAAACTGAGACTAACCTATACTCTATACCTACCCAATTCATACACAGTTTCGATTACACCCTTTTCCCTATGATGCAAATAGCTAGGTAACACAATGGTGAGGTCAATAGGATCCTGTAGGTTCAGTTGCACAGCAATAGGCATGAATCATGAATCTGTACAGAGATTCAATTCCTTGAATCATCAAAAATCTGAATTGGAACCAACTCAATACTAAGTGTCAACCCAAAAATTCGATCAAAGTCTTAACTCCCTGTAAACTAGTAAGTAAACTCAAATATAGGTCAAGAAGGGTCTGTGGATTGTGTCTACATGATTTAATCATCAAAGATTAGAAATCTGAAACAAAAGAAACTGAATAGGAAAGAAAACAGGAAAAAGGAAACTCGAGAAGTCTGATACTTAAACACAATACCTAAATTCAAACCCTCGATGCTACAACCTAATGGGTATATAACTAGATATGGTATTATGATCTGTATGTCGAAAATATACAGGATTTACATATTAAATATCAGAACAAAAGAAGGAAAAGGAACTGAACAGAGAACAGTTCTCAAACAACCCGATACTTAAACATTCAAACCTACACATAACCCAAAACATCGAAAAACCTATTAATGCTCGGACCCAAAGGTTGTTAACGTGTCCTGGGTCTAAACATGAGGTGTAGGTGCAATCGTGTCCAAGAAAATAGGACACGAAGTGTCCTGGACACTAAAGAACCAAAACTAAAACTAGTTCTCGTGCACGCGTGTCACACGATCTAGGGCTCGACACAGAGCAAGGTAGGATACGTGGTTGCTCGTACACGTAGCCCAACTATAGGGCTACACATCCACGTACCTGCACTGGACCCTTGCCACGTGTCCGAGTCGCACGAAGTGCGTATCGGACGCGCATTCTCTCGCGCGCGCGACAGGCCGCGATCAATGCCGTGTCGATTACTCCCTCGATACTCCACGAAATCCCACGAAAATCTACGAGCATGCTGTCAGTCGTGGAGCCTATCTACTGACCAAAAATCTCGAGTTGAATCGCCGTGTCCACTGAGAACGGACACAGCAGCAGCAGGACACGCGCGCGGTCCCCGTGCGCGCGTGCGTGTCCTGTTTTGGGACACGAAAATGTCTCGATACAATCAAGAACCTAGGGTTTGGGGATCCCTACATCTAGGGCTATCGATTCATGAAGTTAGTTTGCAAAAATAACAGAATCGAATTCTAAGAGGAAAATCATCGAACACTTTTATCCCTAAACCGATACGTGTCCGATACACCTATCAAACGGACACGAAACTTAACCAAACTTTATGGGTAGTTCTAGGGTACCTAGATGCATGCTAATATGAAGAAAAATCAGAAGAAACTATGGTGTTTGGGTGTTTACCTATTGAGAGTTGAAGTGTCAAAGAAACTGATTCCTCGATCGATGAAACGACCAGTTTCCACCGAGCAAACGCCTCCAACTCCTTGCTAACAATGCTCCAGAAAATTCTCCTCCTTTCCAAGATCACAACGCACTTCGTTTGGGGTGAAACGGAGGTCGGATGAAAAAGTTAGGGTTTTGGAGAGCTGGAAACTAGGGTTTTGTAAAGGGGATGTCTATTCCAATGCAATGCTTATATAGGGGATGGGGGTTTCCTGTTTTGGTCGGCCATAGGAGTTCTAATAGGGTTAGGTTGGTTCATGGGTCCCACTCCTCTATTTAAGTTGAGTTTAAGCTCAATTAACAAAAGGCTACAAAGGCCAATTAATTAATTAGCCTAAAAATAGCCAAATGGCTTCTAAATTAAACCAAAACCTAAAAATAAAATCTAATTAGCTAGATACTCATCATAGGTCATGGTTAGTCTCTAATGTGGATTTCTAAAGTTAGACCAAAGGCTAAATCAATCACAAGCCAATAATATCTAGAAAATCACAAAAATGACTAAAATGGCTAAAATGACTAAAATACCCTTATTTCAAAAAGTGGGTGCTACAGTATGCCTTCACCAGCTCAGGGGCAGGACCCAGTCATCCCAGAGATGCAGTTCCAGCAGCCGCCGCCTACAGGACACGTGGATGCGGCACAGATGTTCGCTTACTTCCAGCAGTTTATGGACCGACAGCAGGCCCGATAGGACATGAGCATGGAGTTGGCCCTTACGACGGTCGCAGCTCGACCAGTGATCCAGCAGCCGAGGACACCGAGGATAGAGCAGTTCCAGAAGATGAGCCCCAGAGACTTCCTGGGGACAAAGAGGATTTTATATGCTGACGAGTGGATCGAGCATATAGAGGAGATCTTTCGCCTGGCTCGGATACCGGCAGATCTCCAGATAGAGGCAGCAGCTAGCCGGATGCGAGATCTTGCTCACACCTGGTATCAGTCAGACCCCAGGATGGGGATAGCTGGACAGACTTGGGAGGAGTTCAAGGGCTTCTTCAAGAAGAAGTTCTTTCCAGATTCAGCGCTCAGAGCCTTGGAGTCGCAGTTCGAGAGCCTAGTACAGGGGAGCCTATCAGTGGAGGAGTACGCTGGAGAGTTCGGCTGCCTCAGCAGATTCGTAGAGGGCTTGAGCGAGGCGGCAAAGGCCCAGAGATTCCGGAAGGGTCTGGTCAAGGAAGTCAAGTCCTTGACCAAAGGCAACAGGGATGCCACTTTCGAGGAGATTTTGACGAAAGCTTTACTGGCTGAGGATGATCTTGAGCTGAGGCTCAAGAGAGGACGGGACGCTCAAGATATCAGCAGCAGTGGAGGCCAAGCCAAGAGGCCACATGTGCTGATTCAGCAGACGCATGCACCAGTGGGAGTTCAGCAGGTACATCATCAGTATCGGGGTCAGGACCCGAAGGCGATCAGTTGTTCCTACTGCAAGAAGCCGGGACACATCTGGGAGCAGTGCAGGAAGAGGTTGAAGGTTTGCTATTTCTGTGGGTCAGCTGCCCACCAGAAGATAGATTGTCCCATTGCACCTCCTTTTGAGGGGGCTAGGCCACCTGTAGCTCAGCACCAGAGGGGTAGAACTTTTGCGATGGCAGCCGAGGAGGCTGACGTTGCAGGTGATGGATTAGCAGGTTTGACCTTCTTGTTCTTCCTCCCCATTTCTATGTGTGATTTCCCTTAGTACCTGCCAGAATATTGCTTGTGATTGCTAGATAGTATAGCTATCCTGTTCGAGACTGTGAAATCATGACCAGTAGGATTTGGTTGCTTCGACTTTTATTGATTGGGGGTTTGACCTAGGAAAGGTGCGATCATCTTAATTTTGAGGACGAAATTTTTATAAGGTGGGTAGGATTGTAACACCCAGTTTTCCAGATGAGGGTATTTTTGAAATTTTGTATTTATAATTATTATTTATTGATATTTATTTCACATTATGATTTTTGGTAATTTTTAATAATTTTTTTAAACTATTTAAAACTGTTTTAAGTCATGACTTGTGATTTTGGTGTGCAGCTAGTGAAACCGTCGAGACTGCATGACCTAGAGCCTAACCATGTCATTAGGATGATTTAATTATCATTTTTAGCCTAGGGGTAATTTGGTCATTTTGAATTATTTGGTGATTTGTTGATTTGGTGAGTTCTAGTTTGACTTGACTTGTTGAGACCTAGTGAACTAGCCTAGAAGCTAACCCTAGCTATGGTAACCCTAGTCTAACTTAGGTTAACCTACATTTAGTCATTAGAAACTAATTTTAGAACGAGGGGTTTTGGTTTAGTACATTTAAGTCATGGTTTATGATTTCATGAAATGACTTATGCCTTAATGTTTTATTTGATTAAGACTTGGCCCATGGCCCATAACTAGAAGCCCTAACCCTAACCAAACCCTAAATGACCAGCCATAGGGATCCCCACCCTATATAAACACTTATTCTCTAGGGCTTGCCTCCTTCTTTCATTCATTTCAACATTGGAAAAAGAAAGGTATTGTCCCTCTTCCAAAAATCCCCATAAATCCATTTTAAGTCCTTTTTAATCCTAGTTTCTTGCATTAGAACCTAATTTCCTCCTATTTTCTGAATGTGGAATTTAATCCCAGCTTTGGGACAATTTGGAACTTTTGGCACCAAGAGGAAGAATCCCCCATTTGAAGCTTTTCCAAGCTTTTTGTACACATAGGTAAAACCCTCTAAATTGTTTATATTTCAGTTTTCTTTGCATGTAGGGCTAGATCTAGGAGTCCCCTAGGTGTTCCCAAAATTTGGGTGGAATTCGTGTCCGTTTGGTGTCCGTATCGGACACGTGTCGTAGTGTAGTGTAGGTGTTTGTTGAAATGCCTCTAAGGATTTTATTTTCGATTTTTGTAAAACTAAATATATGAATTTGTTGCTCTATATATGTATATTAATTTTTGTGAAGACTGAGCTAGGGTTCGTGTCGTTTCCGTGTCCAAAACGGACACGTACTCGCTGCACGATACCCCGTTTGCATGCCCTGCTACCCCGTGTCCAGTTCTCACTGGACACGACACGAGACACCACCATTTTTTGTCAGAACCTAGGGGCTATGACTGACATACTACCCTCAAAGTTTCACGTGATATGATCGAGTATCGAGGGAGTTCTCGATCTCGCACGGATCACGCACACACTGTGCACGCACGAAATTGTTCACTAACACGACCCTAAATCTGACACGACACGAGACGGGGACACGTTTCAGGCACCCTAGGACCTAGACCAACCCTAGGCGAACCTAGGGACGCGACCTCGACACTTGGGGATGGACACGCGAGTCCCTAGAGCACTCGACACACACGTACGACGCTGTCTGTACACATTAAGCTCTGATACCCTATTGACACTTAGGTTTTGACACTTGTAGGACACATGCAGACACGAGGACACAAGTTTGACACTCTGTACACACACTTGACCCCCTTGGTTGTTGAGTTAGTCTTTAGTTTGAGTATTGTTTGCATGTGTAGTTACTTCAAATGGAATGTTATGTTATGATACTTGTTTAGTTTCAGAGTTTCTAGTTTATTGGTTTCAGTTTTTTTCTAGTATCTATTTATATTAGCTAATTTTACATATATGTAGTATACATAGGTATATACATACAGTAGGTTTTCGAATGGTTATAAATGTGACTGAACATAGGTATACATGCATTTTCCTGAGATTCCTATTGACAGTTAACTGAGTTTCTATAGAACCAAACCTGAGAAATATTTGATGTTTATTAAGGACCTGAATTTGTGTACAATGATAACTGAGATTAACTACATATGGAGTTTTCATGTTGGCATGGGATTTAGGTTTCGAAGTTTTTATTTGACTATTGAACTGAATCTGTTACAAACACTGACCTGAGAATTTGGGAAAAAACGGTTTGAGCACTCCTTAAACATTGAAACCTGAAAAGAATGTAAGAACTGAAATGAATAGGAATTGAGGTTGGTACTTGAGAACTGAAATGGGGAGTTGGAATGTAAACTGAAACCTGAGAAGTGCATATATGTCCTGAGATACAAAACTGAGATTTTCCCCAAATAACCAAACCTGAGATTTACCTGTTCCAAACCTGAGTTTCATTTCAAATAGATAACCTTCATTGAAGACTGAGTTTAATTCCTATTTGTAAACTAAATATTGATGTTAAATTTGTCATGTTAATTTTTTACATCTGTGTTATGTGGGATATTGATTGGGTTGTATGTGCACAGTTTCAACTCAAACCTGGAATTGATTACATTCTCAGTTGACAGTTTCGACTGTAGTGATATTGAGGAATTCATGTGTTAATCCATTTTATTTTACTCATAATTTATAGGTTTGGTATGGTGCTATATTCTGAGTTTATAATTGAGTTGTCGATTGAGGTTGGTTGTTGAGTTTGATATTTTGAGGATGATGCATGTGCAAAGGGTTACATTTCAGGTGATTACATGTTGTGAGATGCTAAGTTATTGATTCCTGAGTTAGTAGGGGTTAAATTTGACTTGGGTATTGTTATGATTATTGGCTGAAATCAGTGTTGCCATTGGCTTGCTGAGAGAAGCTTGGCATATGGGGAGTCTTGATTTAACTGTCAATGGCACTGTCTGAACTGTTTGAAATTCTGAAAATAAATGAGCTTCAACCCATTTGCCATGATTCAAATTATCCTAGATGTTCAGTCCAACTTATGGCATGCCTGTGTCAATCCTATTTTGGATTAAATCAAGCAATATGCACATAGGGCTGAAATGAATTTTCTGAGATTCTAACCTTAGCTGAATGCTAACTAAGTTAGTGAACTGTCACCTTCCAATACCTGAGAATCTGAGATGCCTATGGCTGTTACATATTGACATAATATTTTTCCTGAGTTGACACTCACCATGGCTTGACACACCACTGATTTCCTATGTCCTCTACACACACATCGACTGATTAACATTCCTGAGAACATGTAACATGGTACCACAGGGACACCCTCTACAGACATCCTCTACACTCATCCTCATATCACATACTCACATGTATTAGAGGCACACACACTCATTAATACAATAGCTGCTGTCATTTGATTCATATCCCTAAACACATGATACACACTAACCTATCAAAACCTGTCACTAGACACCCCCCCCCCACATGCCATATATCATCTATATACCTATATGTAATTTATATGTATGCATGTTGACTTCATAATGATAGGCAAACATGCTAGTTAGTTAGATTGTTGAATAAATGCATGAGGGTATATATGTATGGATGCATGATGACATGAATAAGCATGAATAAGGTAATGTATGAATAAATGTATATGCATGAATGAATGATGATGTATAAATGCATGTATAAATACCTTAGCCTATGTGTATATATATGGTATATGCATATATTTGAATATGTGTTGCTTTGTAACCTTGTGATTGTGCTTGGATGCTAGTCTAGGCTTGGTTAGGCCTAGTGAGACTTGACTAGACTAAGTTTGACCTAGTTGACTTAGTTTGACTAGTCCAGGTTGACTAGAGTTGACCAAAAGTCAACATTAGTCTAGATGTGACCAGTTGACCTAGTTTGACTAGAGTATTGACTTGGGTTGACCCATAGTTGACCAAGTTTGACTTGGACCTAGTTTGACCTAGACAGTTGACCAGGTTTGACTTAGATTGGACTTTGACCTAGATTGGACTTTGACCTAGATTGACTTAGAAATCATGTAGATTGCATCATAGACTCTATTTATCTTATTTTAAACATATTATAACCTGTATTACTCTGTTTAGGACATTGTGACTCTGGTGCAGGCATCTGATATTACACTACTCTTTTCAGAGTATCAGGCGAGTACATTCTCTGATAGTTCCCTCATTTATTTGTCAATTACTGTACTTCAGTTCTAGTTAGTTGTATGCGATTCTCTATTACAATACGTATGGATATTTCTGGATTCATGTATACGACACACATTTATTTTCTGGCCTCTATTACTGGTATCATCATTCCTGGCTTCTATTACTGGAATCATTTACTGGAATCACCCCGAAATCATTTACTGGTATCATTATACTTGGCTGGACTCATCTTGAATCATTGTGTCAGAATTCTGGATTCATTTGCTGGGAGAGGAAATACTAGAGTAAGACATGTAGACATACCCTATTTCTGGAATCACCCTTTTGCTGGAATCATACTGGAATGATAGCCATCTCACACCCGGCCAGGTGTGTGATGTGCCGTATTACCTATAGTCGTTTAGATGTCGATCTCGGTATTTTAAAACACATTGCTAGAGTATAGACTGGACTCACCCTGGAATCATTGATCACTATAACTGGAATCGTCCCTTACTGGATTCATCTTGTATGAGATTCATCCTGTACTGGACTTACATTGGTGTTACTCTGGTCTACATTGTTGCCTGGACTTTATATCATATTACCCTGGTTCAGCTAGTTCTATTTTTACAGTCTTCATTGCTATGATTCTTCTCTTGTTTAGTATTTACTTTCCTTGCACTTTATCTGTCTTTCTTACCATCACCTGAATATAAACTGCCATTTTCATCAATACAACTGTCTATAACTGCTTTATAGTTCTCTGTCATTTACTTGGATTTTCTAGATGAGATGTGCTCATTCCTGTCCTGACTGGACCTGTTGAAAATTTTACAGATGATTGCCCTGAGGACATATGCCCTATATTTTACTGAGGAGATGGCTTAGCTACATATGGCCCGACACTCAGGAGTGATCAGGAGTTTAGCTAGTCTGTCTTATTTTGGTTTTTATGTTTAGAACTGGTGTTGTACATAGAATTTGAGACTTGAGATGTATTTGAGATTGTTTGAGTTTGTTGTTATTTTATTAGTAGTTTTGTTGTCTTTAATTTCTTAGTTATATTCGGTGTTATCTTATCGTGCTTAGACTGTGATTGAGTTACACCATATCTTATACTTGTCCTCCGTTCGGAGTTGATCATGATGAGTACATTATATACTGCATGAGTTGATGGTTAGTTAGAGACTTAGAACAGCGTTCTACCGCCGACACTGCGGCGTAGGCTGGGCGCTGTTACGTACTCGTACCCTCACAGTGGGTGCGGGTCGTGACACTTTGAGACTTGTAGTATTTATTTTGGGATATTTTTTTTGTCTTGGTCTCTGAACTTGTGATTGCGACTCAGCGTTGTTTCAGACTATTTATCTCATCTTTATCTTTATCTTTATCATCGTATTTATTTTCTTTAGAATTATGTGATTGAGTTGTGGTTATATTCCTCCGTGCGGAGATGACAAGTTATATTATTGTGTCTTAGATTCTATATATTCTAGATGACCTTTACAGCATTCTACCGCCGATACTGTGGCGTAGGCTGGACGTACCCACGTGCTCGTGCCCCTAAATAGGGTACGGGTCGTGACACATTTTTATGGTGGCCCATACAGGTCAGAGTCGCAACTAGTGCGATTTCGTAATAGTACTCGACTTAGAGTACTAATTACGAGCTTGCCGTTAGGATATAGGTTCTAGGTTATGATAGGAATTACTCAATCACATATTAGAAAAATTTTGATCTTTTGATTATTATGACAACTCTCCTTGCATTTCGAAATAAATTGTCCTTCCTTGACGATATCTTATCATGTGACATATTGATCTCTTTGCTTAGGACTTTTGAGAGATTCCTGGGACGACCCTTGAGAATCTTGGTCGAACGTCAATTTAAAATCCTTTCCTCTTGTTTCTGTTCACCCTTGCTCCTTGTTATTGAATTTGATTTTGATGGATCATCATTGATTTTGATTATCATATCGAGGTGAATTTTATGGCCCGAGTTACGGTATCTTTTGATAACATATGTTGACAGAATAACAGGGAAGGTAAAACGTCTACTTGTTTATGGAACCTGGAGTTTATCGCAGCTATATTAGCCGGCGTGGCGGAAACGTAGGGACCTGACTTCGGATGTACATATCTTGGTCATGAGATTTGAGATTTCTCGCAGCTATACTAGTCGGCGTGGCGAGGATTCCAAATGATATGATTATAGAGGTGCATACCCAGTTATAGAATCTACCGTTTATCGCAGCCTTGCTTACTGGCGTGGCGAGGATTCCGAGTATCATGATTTTGGACAGACGCATATGATTATCAGATTCTATCTTGATAAGGGTCATAACATATCATCTCTATCATTTCACTTTTGTTATTATAGATTCTATTCCATCATCAATTAGCTTAGGAGTAAGGATAGTTTCGGTTATTTAGTCCAGGTCCTTGTAGAGTTACATTTCATTATAGGTTCTTCGTAGTATAATGGCTTGGTGACTTGCAATTAGTTTGTGTCCTTAGTATTGTGTTAATAGTTTAGAGCATGGTTAGGAAGGAATGTATATGATTTTTGATAATTAAATATAGATGAGAACCCTAGAGTGATTAATGAGTGTTAGGGTAGGGGTTGCACCAGGTACCAAAATAGGAGGAGTACCCTAGTAGCAAGAGTTGAAATATTTCAAGTGTTATAGAAGTTTTGGAACCAACAGTTTAGTGGCTAGTTGGAAGGGAGACATGAACAACCTAGTATATGAGTTTCATCCAAGTATCATATAGATGAGTTAGTGCCTTGTGTAGACGGCGTCAAGACTTGGGTAGACACCCTAGAGCGAGTATCCTGGATAGACGAATGTTCTTCCGTGACTTTGATTTCTGGAGCGTCAGAGATGTCAATCTCTGGAAACTTCCTTCATGAGTTTGTAGTAGACAAGATTATCTTTATTTTGATATATCAAGTCCCATTCAAACTCGTTCTCTTGTACTATCTTTGTATCGCACAACTTTCGGATCAATTTAGTCCATTGACCATTCCCACTTTTATTTATGATTATCATATGCACATTGCCATGACTTTTAAATTAGGAGCACAAGACTAGTTGTTTTCTCAAAACCAACTTCATATGCATGATCTAGACAAGACACCCTACACCCATGACCTTCGTGTCCTACTCAGCCATACCATCTTGTATTTTATTTTATCACACGACTTTCCTGACACAAGACCCAATCTTGATTCACCCCACGAAGTCACTTTTATTTTCGACTCGAATTGGGGGCACCATTTCGACCCAAACTTGTTAACCCAAAATATGGCCACAACCCACATTAAGCCTACTACCCACATGACACTTGTGTCCCATTCAACTGAGCCCCGCATGCTACTTATTTACCCGTATTCATTTGAGGAAGACAATAAAAGGTAATATACCATAAGTGTAATATAGTATCCTCGATAGATTGTACGAGTAGGTTGAGATCTTCACGGATCACAAGAGCTTGAAATATGTGTTCACCTAGAAGGAATTGAACATGAGGCAGAGGAGGTGGCTTGAACTGATGAAGGACTTCGATATCTAGTTGCAGTACCATCCAGGAAAGGCCAACATAGTTGCAGATGCCTTGAGTAGGTATCCAGTCGCTATGTATTTGACGACAGATCGTCATCTATTAGCCGATCTGGATAGTTTGGGTATCGAGGTGATCGTTCCGGGCATGGAGGTTCACATGTGGGATCTACAGATTCAGTCTGCGTTAATAGACAGAGTCAGATCAACATAGTTTGAGGATGTGGCCCTGAGAAACATCAAGGAGCAGGTGCAGACAGGATTGCAAGACGATTTCTCTATATCCGAAGATGGGTCGCTGAGGTACGGTTCTAGATTGTGCATTTCGAGTGGAGAGCTTCAGGAGGAGATTCTGCAAAAAGTGCATCGTTTCCAGTACTCTATGCATCCTGGAGCCAACAATATGTACAGAGACCTGAGGAAACACGTATGGTGGTATGGAATGAAGCGAGAGCTAGCTCAGTTTGTATTTCGATGCTTAGTATGCCAGCAGGTGAAAGCCGAAAGATAGAGATCAGGTGGTCTGCTTCAGCCACTACCCATTCCAGAGTGGAAGTGGGAGCACATCACTATGGACTTTGTATCTGGACTTCCACGATCTTCAGGAGGAAAAGACGCGATTTGGCTCATCGTTGATAGATTGACCAAATCGGCCCACTTTTTGCCTTTCAAGGTGGGACTATCTACGGAGAAGCTGGCAGAGATGTATGTGCGGCAGATAGTCAGATTGTACGGAGTTCCGGTGAGCATAGTCTCGGATCGGGATAGTCGTTTCACTTCCCACTTTTGGAGGAGTTTGCATACTAGCTTGGGCACCCAGCTCAAGTTCAGTACTGCGTATCACCCCCAGACAGACAGACAGTCAGAGAGGACCATCCAGACACTCGAGGATAGGCTTCGTACTTGTGTGTTAGATTTCGGGGGATCTTGGGAGGACCATCTTTACCTGGTAAAGTTTGCTTACAACAACAGCTATCAGGCCAGTATATAGAGATGTCACCATTTGAGGCTCTATACGGACGGAGATGTCGCACTCCTTTGTCATGGGACGATGTCGGTGAGAGAGTTTTGCTTGGCCCGGAGATGGTGGTGGATGCAGCAAAGAAGGTTAAGTTGATCAGGGATAGACTTCGGGTGGCTCATGATAGACAGCGGCATTAGGCCGATAGCCACCGGAGACCGTTAGAGTTCGAGGTTGGCGATATGGTGTTCCTGAAGATTTTACCGACACGGGGCACGATTCGTTTTGGTCGAGGCAGAAAGCTTAGTCCACGCTTCATCGGACCATTCACTATTCTTGGAAGGGTCGGTGCAGTGGCCTATCGACTAGACTTGCCGCCTACGCTCGAAGGAGGCCATAACGTGTTCCATGTGTCGCAGTTGAGGCGGTATGTGGCAGACCCTAGTCACGTATTGGATCACTCCGAGTTAGAGGTGGGGCCTACTCTTCTCTATCCAGAGCAGCCTGTGGAGATTCTGGATCGTCGTGTGTAACGCCTCAGTCCCAAAATATGTAGGACAAGGAACGTAGACATGCCAGCTGTATACATACGAAGTACACCCCAATATATGAAAACCTCGTATGAATACATAAGTTGTAAAATACAGTAGAACCATGACTAATCTCATCCACACAAATAAAAGAATAAAAGATATCTTATAATCAACTATGAAATTGTCAATTGGTACATGTAGTTGGGCGGAGACAAATCTACTACCAACTATGAAAAGAAATATATGATATACAAAAGAATAATTTTGGCGAGCAAAACGAAGACGATCAAAGTACAATCATCCTCGAAGAAATAGTGATTATCATGGCCACGACTAGAACACCTGCGAAAGACAAGAGCACACACCTGGCGAGATAACCAGGTCCTCAGAGGGACGTAATAAGACACATAATATCATGCCATATAAACTGAATAAATATTGCTCAAATAAATAAGTCAATTGAATTATAACATGATCCAATACACACCTATTGAATTAGCGTACCATCCCTCCAACCAAACAAGGACAGAAGATGGTAAACTAATTCACGGTGATGTATCTTTCCATGCTATGAGTCCAATATGGTATCCGGACCCCAACAAGGTTCAATATCTTCTCAACGAAGTAGTAAGCCACACCTACAACCAAACAAGGACAAGATGTGACGAACTAATCTGTGACAAGTTATTGTTCTAAGCCACGGTCAGATACAAGTTCCTAAACCAAAAGTACTCATACCTAACGGATAAAGGTGCCTAACCGTTCTAAGTGAAATGTAGTTAAGAACAATCCTTCCTACGCATGGGCCCTGGCTAAATAGGATCGGCATAGTCCCCCCTTGGGGCACCAATGGTCCAATCAATAAGAGCATAACTTTCCGCAGCACGTCAGTGGCCATCAGTAATCATAGGTAATCTCACCCGCGTCTCCGGCGGAGCTCACGGGTTACAAAATGGAAAGTGCATCGAAGCCCATACGCTAAGGAATTGTCCTCTCCGCCCAATGCCTACTATGTTGTATCCACAACAGAAAACCTCTATAACCGCTAAGTCAAACTAGCATACAATTCTATTAGCGGTTAATCCTATCGCACGGCTTATACGCACCGGTGGCCAGCCAGTCATGCATGTCCGTATTCTACATGCGACACACAACTTCGTGTTACAACGTGTCAAGGCCAATGAATGCAACACACAAGGTGGTCCCTTAAATCTAGGTTTAATGTGCAAGAAAAATAATACATAGCAGGAAATATAACTGAACAGTAATTTCTAACAGGTTATGCCATGTATCACAGTTTATTTTGTATAAAGAAAATAATAAATAATGCATAAAATATGAGCTAAAATAAATAAACAGCAAATGGCAAGGTGTCTTGCCTGATAGTACGCCTGGTGTGCTGCAATGATCAATGTGGCACGAACTGCGACTTCGGTGCAACAATTACACAAGGTAACCTCTGATGGTGGCACGGACAGTTCTATTGGATCCAGAAGGGTCAAATTAGTTAGGGTTAATATGAGGAAGTATAGATTTGGCGAGATAATAGGAATAATAGGATTGGTTACGGACAGAAAAAAAATCAAAGAAATAATGGATAAATATTATATATACAAATTTTAGAAAATATTTATAATTCCTAAAAACTAGTTTTTATGAGTCAAAATATTTATAGGAAAAATACTTAAAATACTTAAAGTCAAGAAAATCGTTTTCGGCAAAAACTCTAAGTTTGTTAAAATACAATTTTAGGTAGAAATCTATATTTTATAATTTAAAAATACTATAGATAAATATTGAAGAGAAAAATACCAAGAATTTATTTCATAATTTGCAAACTACATTTTATGGGTCAACATATTTTTAGGTAATATTAAAAATCTAGAAATTTTATTTAGGGTTTTAAAAATAACATTTAAGTCAAAGCTATTTTAGAAATACTATAATAATATATATTAGATTTATAATCTCTAACTAAAATATGGAAAAAATAATAATAATTCTTTCCAAAGCTTAAATCACTTATATTCCTATACCTAAACCTAAATATGTGTATATGTAGAATTTATAAATTAATGATATAAAAATAGTTATCTTTATATAATATAGAAATATACTAATAAAACAACAACAATAATAATAATAATAATAATAATAATAATAATAATAATAATAATAATAATAATAATTTAATCAATTAAAAAGAAACACCAAAGCAAAAGCAAAAAAAAACATAAAATATCATAAGCTACTATGTTGCTCTTCCTAAACGCTGAGAGAGAGAGATTGATGGTGGGAACTGCTCTTCCTAAACGCTGAGAGAGAGATTGAGGAGCGGCGAGAAAGAGTGTGTAGCTTCCCTTCCTGGAAATCTTAAAATATTTCTTTTATTTATTATTTGATTTAAATGATGACTGTTAGATTTTTATAAATAATTATTTAGTTAATTATTACGGTAGGTGAATTTATCCATGGTGGAGTTTTGAGGTACAAGACGGCTAGGAATCGTGGCAAGGATAGTGCAGTGGCATGCCTTGACTAGTGTATTAGCCATGCCAGGGAAGGCCGAGCCATAGTGATGTCCTAACTAGGAAAACCAGGCTAAGTTGTGACATGACCATTATAAATAGTTTAATTATTCATTATTAATATTATTTGATGTTTAGGAGACCCGGTTGTACCAAACTAGTTAGGACTGGACCCGTAACAAGCCCAAGTCCATGTAGTCATGCGGTACGTCCAACGACATTCGTGTTGGTGTATTTTGGTATGATTGTGTTGTATTTCATTTTAATGATCTAATGAATATTTTCTAAATATTTGTTAATTAATATTATAAATATCGTTATTAATTGATATTCAATCATATTTATATAAATAGGACCTTGTACATTTTGGGATTATTAGACGGTGCAAAATGATATATACGCCATTATCAGTTTGTTGAATTTCGTTATTACTTTATTATTATTATTATTATTTTATTGAGGATATTATGATATAATATTATTACTATTATTGGTTATATTATTTCTGTCAAATGAATGTTATAACATTTATATTCATATTTATATAAATCGGTCCTACACTAGAAAAAGGGTATTTAGGAATTTAGAATTTTATTGGAATATTATGTATGCAAAGATATGAATATATGTGTACATGTGTATGCATATATGAATATATTATATATATAGGTGTATATGTGTTGTATATATAAATATATATAAATATATGTGTAGGTGTATATATATAAATATATGCGTGTACGTGTATATATATAAAAATATATGTGTATGTGTATATATATATATATATATATATATATATATATATAAATACTTATAGTATGTATACATATATATGTATATATATACATATATATATATATATATATATATATATATATATATATATATATATATATAAAATATATATATATATATATATATGTATATATATATATATATATATATATATATATATATATATATATATATATATATATATATATATATATATATATTATTGGCTAAACTAGAAATAGGAGTACAAAACAAAGCAACCCATGCCAGCCAACCGAAATCCCAGCCCAACAGTGGGCCAGTCCAAACCCAGCCGGCTAAAACCCAGCAAATAGAAACTGAGAACAGGAAACCCCCCCCCCCCGACTGTTCCCAGGCCGAGTGCATATATACATATATATATATGTATATACGATCGGGACAGAGGGAAGGAATTACTCTTCAACAAAACCCTAAATCCTCGACCTCACCAGCGCCGACCCAGGGCAACCCCCTCCCCACGTGCATGCACCGGCGGCCGGGCGCGGCTAGGCACCGCGGAGGCCGGCCACCCAGCCGCGTGCAGTAAAGACAACGACAGTGACCGAGTTCCTGACTTCGCGGTATGTTTTCTCTGTCAACGATTGTTCGTTTTCGATTTCGTAAATTGTGTTAGAGAGCCTAGTTGACCCCCTTCAATCCTGTTCATGTAGAATTGATTCTACTGGACTATACCGATCAGAAGATCATAGCAAAAATCCCGAAAAAAACCTATTCTAAACAGGACATGTAGGACAGCCCAACTACTCGAGTGGAAGGCAGATTGTAAACCAGACAAATGGATTTTTCTAAAACTAATTAAAGGCAGTCCTACCCAACCTATAAGACTCTGCGACCCAATTTACAGAACTCAATTTCATTGACTACGTATCAAGAAATCGGATCCCAAATATTGACAAAAACCCGTTTTCAAAATTATGAAATTTTAATAAAACCCTTCGATACGACGTGCATTCCGCCAATCTGGGCGACATGGTCACGCACCGTAAGCATCGATAGGCACGTACAGATATTGCGGACGTGTGGGCTTTGACGAAATTCAAATTGGTCGCGTGTGCGCGACAAATTTGATGCGTATCCGTCGAAATTCACTGTATCGGCCTCTGTGCAAATTTCCCAATTACTTTGTGCACGCTCGTCAGATCGAGACAAAACTTGCGCCAACAGGACCGTATCATTTTTTTGGTCCTGTATGCCAAGTTTGGTCCAATTCTAAGCCAGTTGATCGGATCGCCGTTTCGCGGCCCCACGATCCGATTCAACGGGCGATTTAAGCACGGCCCACCGGAATCCAAAATTGGACATATCGTTGGGATTGTATCATCAAACCGAATGCGTAGACATATAGTTTGACGACTTTAGAGACCATTGACTCTGGCATACTTTTCGGTGCAAAGCGGGTCCAAAGGCGGACACCGTTTTGGCCCGAAATTATCGTTTTGCTCCTGTGTCCAGAATTGGACTTAAGGACAGGCAATCGTAGCTAATTTAACTATTTTGAGAATGTTAGCAATGTCTGTTTCAGCTTTCGGAGACAGTTGCGATGATTTGGACTTTATGGCTTAGCAGTTGACTATACTTTGTTGGATCTGCGTGCAACCTCCAGGCAAGATACATTGCCTCCCTCTACAGTTCATTTTATGCTTATAGTTCATCTATTTTAGTATGTTATCTTAGTTATCTCAGTTGCTATAGCTTTATATGATACCATGTTTACTAGTTTACTGTCTTGCTTGTATATCAGTATTTCGTGACTTGATAGCGTAGTTACACCAGGCTTGTCCATATTACAGTCCATGTTAGAGTAGGCCTTACCTGCGTCATGACTGAGTTGTACTGTGTCATCACCTATATCTTTACTGAGTCGTGCCTACAAGTATGTGTAACATGATATTCCTGTATAGTTCCCACAACCTGCGAGTCCACACACGAGGCGAGTGTTGTCCGTTTGCACCTACGAGTCCACACATCGGGCAAGGGTGACTTGCCTTGAAACTGACCTGCGAGTCCACATTCGGGGCGAGGGTTGGTATTCCATTAATCTCTTGTTTACTTGTTCTTTCAGCAGTTCATTTATGCATAGTTGATCCCGTATCCGTGTTCATAGTTACCTGTCAGTAGCCACATGTCAGTCTTATGTCTAGTTCCTGTTTATACCCCGTTTATATTATTGCGTGATTAAACTGTTAGATAGGTATGTTTTTATGTATCTTGCTATGTCCCCTGACGACCTGATGATCTCTTCAGGTAGCTGATCGCATGGAGTTAGTTAGCGGCTCATGATGGTAGTGATTACACCTGCAGGGATACAGATATTTTCTTGTGATATTTATTTATTATCCTCTCGTGCTTTATATTCCATGCCATGATATATTTTTCTTATTTAGAAGACTCATATCATTCTTGGAGTCTAATCGGACAATATGCTAATGGGCTGCAGGCCATGACCCATAATTGTTCATTCTTGTTTCATATGATTCCTATGGATTGAGATACACTATAGATTACCATATTAGCCATGATACCATGACCTTGACAGCTTATACGTACTCGAGTTGGGCTAGAGTCTGCTCGATACATAGCTGGCTTGCTCATGAGCTCGCGTTCGAAAATCGGGTGCGGGTCGTAACAAGTTTTTTTGGTGGCCCATACAGGTCAGAGCATATCGTACCGGTTACGTAACTGTACTGGTACGAGCCTGCGACAATGACTAAACCATAGAAATCTCAATCCACACCGCCTTGAAAATTCTTCTCGAAATTCTCTACGTCCTTGAAAACTCCATAATTGCTCTCGAGTATACTTCCTTGCTTTCCGTACCCTTGATTCTCGTCCCTTTTATTCCAAGGTGACGAACGATCGTGCTGTCTATAATTCATAAGAAATTCTTAAATTATAGTATAATATTGCCTGGCTATCGAATATCTGGTTGTTTATAGAATGAGGGATTATAGATGCCATATGCCCTAGATACCTGTTGGAAGGACGGTTAGCCAGAAAGTTAGAAGATTATAAGATTTTAGTGACCGTATTTTGAGGAGTAGTGTGATCAAAGGTGGGTAGAAGTCCTCGAGGGTTCGTAGATACAAAAAAATGGTTAGGAGAAAATATAAGATATCTGGAGGAATTAAATTGAGGAGTTTAAGGTAATAGTAGACTTCCTTTTGAATTTTAAGAAATAGTTATGAACTAGAATTTCGAGGACAAAATTATTTTTAAGGTGGGTAGATTTGTAGCTCCCCTTCCCGAAAATCTTAAAATATTTTTATTTATTTATTATTTGATTTAAATGATGACTGTTAGATTTTATAAATAATTATTTAGTTAATTATTACGGTAGGTGACTTTAGCCATGGTGGAGTTTTGAGGTACAAGACGGCTAGGAATAGTGGCACGGATAGTGCAGTGGCATGCCTTGACTAGTGTATTAGCCTGCCAGGGAAGACCGAGCCATAGTGATGTCCTAACTAGGAAAACCAGGCTAAGTTGTGACATGACCATTATAAATAGTTTAATTATTCATTATTAATATTATTTGATGTTTAGGAGACCCGGTTGTACCAAATCAGTTCGGACTGGACACATAACAAGCCCGAGTCCATGTAGTCATGCGGTACGTCCAACGACATTCGTGTTGGTGTATTTTGGTATGATTGTGTTGTATTTCGTTTTAATGATCTAATGAATATTTTCTAAATATTTGTTAATTAATATTATAAATATCGTTATTAGTTGATATTCAATCATATTTATATAAATAGGTCCTTGTACATTTTGGGATTATTAGACGGTGTAAAATGGTATATACGCCATTATCGGTTTGTTGAATTTCGTTATTATTTTTATTATTATTTTTTATTGAGGATATTATGATATAATATTATTACTATTATTGGTTATATTATTTCTATCAAATGAATGTTATAACATATATATTCATATTTATATAAATCGGTCCTACACTAGAAAAAGGGTATTTAGGAATTTAGAATTTTATTGGAATATTATGTATGCATAGATATGAATATATGTGTACATGTGTATGCATATATGAATATATATATATATATATAGGTGTATATGTGTTGTATATATAAATATATGTGTGCAGGTGTATATATATAAATATATGTGTGTACGTATATATATATAAAAATATATGTGTATGTGTATATATATATAAATACTTATAGTATGTATATATATAAAAATATATGTGTATGTGTATATATATATAAATACTTATAGTATATATATATATATATATATATATATATATATATATATATATATATATATATATATATATATATATATATATATATATATATATATACACTATGGCTAAACTAGAAATAGGAGTACCAAACAAAGCAACCCAGGCCAGCCAACCGAAATCCCAGCCCAACAGTGGGCCAGCCCAAACCCAGCCGGCTAAAACCCAGCAAATAGAAACTGAGAACAGAAACCCCCCCGATTGTTCCCAGGCCGAGTGCATATATACATATATATATATGTATATACGATCGGGACAGAGGGAAGGAATTACTCTTCACCCAAACCCTAAATCCTCGACCTCACCAGCGCCGACCCAGGCAACCCCCTCCCTACGCGCGTGCACCGGAGGCCGGGCGCGGCCAGGCACCGCCGGAGGCCGGCCGGCCAGCCGCGCGCAGTAAAGACAGCGACAGTGATCGAGTCCCCGAGTCCCCGACCTCGCGGTATGTTTTCTCTCTCAACGATTGTTCGTTTTCGATTCCGTAAATTATGTTAGAGAGCCTAGTTGACCCCCTTCAATCATGTTCATGTAGAATTGATTCTACTGGACTATACCGATCAGAAGATCATAGCAAAAATCTCGAAAAAAAACCTATTCTAAACATGACATATAGGACAACCCAACTACTCGAGTGGAAGGCAGATTGTAAACCAAACAAAAGGATTTTTCTAAAACTAATTAAAGACAGTCCTAGCCAACCTATAAGACTCTGTGACCCAATTTATAGAACTCGATTTCATTGACTACGCGTCAAGAAATCGGATTCCAAATATTGACAAATACCAGTTTTCAAAATTATGAAATTTCAATAAAATCCTTCGATACGATGTGCGTCCCGCTAATTCGAACAACGTAGTCGTGCACCGTAAGCATCGAAAGGCGCGTACAGATATTGTGGACGTGTGAGATTTGAAGGAATTTAAATTGGTCGCGTGTGCACGACGAATTTGATGCGTATCCGTCAAAATTCACCGTATCGGCCTCTGTGGAAATTTTCTAATTACTTTATGCACGTTCGTTAGATCGAGACAAAACTTGCGCCAACAGGACCGTATCATTTTTCTGGTCCTATATGCCAAGTTTGGTCCAATTCTGAGACAGTTGATCGGATCGCCGTTTCGCGGGCTCCACGATCCGATTCAATGGGCAATTTTGTGTACGGTCCACCGGAATCCAAAATTAGACATACTGTTAGGTTCGTATCATCAAACCGAATGCGTAGACATATAATTTGACGACTTTAGAGACCATTGACTCTGGCACGCTTTTCGGTGCAAAGTGGGTCCAACGACGGACACCGTTTTGGCCCAAAATTACCGTTTGCCTCTGTATCCAGAATTGGACTTAAGGACAGGTAATCCTAGCTAATTTGACTATTTTGAGAATGTTAGCAATGTTTTTTCATCTTTCGGTGACAGCTGCGATGATTTAGACTTTATGGGTTAGCAGTTGACTATACTTTGTTGGATCTGCGTGCAACCTCCTGGCAACATACCTTGCCCCCCTCTACAGTTTATTTTTATGCTTTTAGTTCATCTTTTTAGTATGTTATCTTAGTTACCATAGTTGCTATAGCTTTATATGATACCATGTTTACTAGTTTACTGTCTTGCTTGTATATCAGTATTTTTTGACTTGATAGCGTAGTTACACCAGGCTTGTCCACATTATAGTCCATGTTAGAGTAGTCCTTACCTGCGTCATGACTGAGTTGTACCGTATCGTCACCGATATCTTGACTGAGTCGTGCCTACAAGTTTGTGTAATTGAACTACTATTCCTGTATAGTTCCCACAACCTGCGAGTCCACACACGGGGCGAGGGTTGTCCGTTTGCACTTGTGAGTCCACACACGGGGCAAGGGTGGCTTGTCTTGAAACTGACCTGCGAGTCCACATTCGGGGCGAGGGTTGGTATTCCATTGATCTCTTGTTTACTTGTTCTTCCAGCAGTTTATTTATGCATAGTTGATCCTGTAACCGTGTTCATAGTTACCTGTCAGTAGCCACATGTCAGTCTCATATCTAGTTCCTGTTTATACCCTGTTTATATTATTGCGTGATTAAACTGTTAGATAGGT
Source organism: Iris pallida (assembly GCA_029216955.1). Taxonomy (NCBI): domain Eukaryota; kingdom Viridiplantae; phylum Streptophyta; class Magnoliopsida; order Asparagales; family Iridaceae; genus Iris; species Iris pallida. Next base: position 3,197,247 of record JANAVB010029816.1, on the reverse strand, counting down.
ATGTTTTTACGTATCTTGCTATGTCCCCTGACGACCTGATGATCTCTTCAGGTAGCTGATCGCATGGAGTTAGTTAGCGGCTCATGATGGTAGTAATTACACCTGCAGGGATACAGATATTTGCTTGTGATATTTCTTTATTATCCTCTCTTGCTTTATATTCCATGCCATGATATATTATGTTTATTTTATAGACTCATATCATTCTTGGAGTCTAATCGGACAATATGCTAATGGGTTGCAGACCATGACCCATAATTGTTCATTCTTGTTTCATATGATTCATGTGGATTGAGATACACTGTAGATTACCATATTAGCCATGATACCATAACCTTGACAGCTTATACGTACTCGAGTTGGGCTGGAGTCCGTTCGATACGTAGCTGGCTTGCTCATGAGCTCGCATCCGGAAACTGGGTGCGGGTCGTGACAGAGTGGAGCCGAGGGAAAAAGAGTGTGAGCTAGCGAGAGAGAGGGTGAGAAATTATAAGGAAGAGAGAGTTGAAAGAGAGGGAAAATGGAGGGTCGGTGTGCGGTGATGTCGGGGCGCTGCTCCGGCGTTGGGTGGCACCGAACGCAGAGAGGGGAGACGGAGAAGGGGAAGTCGGGGGAGAGAGAGGGCGGAGGGAACTCGGAGAGTGGAGGGAACGATCGGAGAAGCGGAGCCGACCGGGCGCTGCGGTGGGGCACTGCGCCGGAGGAGGCGGCGGAGGAAGCGGAGGCAAGGAGCTGCCGACGGCTTGGTTAGCGGCGGACGGCGATCGCGGTGCTCTAGGGGAGGCGCGGCGCTGACGTGCTCTGGCTCCGGCGGAGGAAGCCCGCGCACGGCTACGCGGTTGGGACGCCGGCGGAAGGAGGTAAGTGGTGGTGGTGGTCGTGGTTTATTTTTGGGGTTTTCTTTGGTCGATTGGGTTTTGGGCTGCGGATTGTGGTGGTTTGGGCTGCCCAGGCGGTTACCGCGGTGGTCGGGGTGATGATGATGGTGGTGGGAGTATGGTTGTCGGTGGTGGCTACGGCGGTGACGGTGACCATGATCTTAGAAAAGGAGCACGGGCGGGGCTTGGTGCGGTTGAGGCTGGAGGGGAGGTCGGGATCAGAAGGTGAAGATAGGGGTGGCACGCAGAGGAGTTGCGGCGGAGTGTTGCGGTGGCAGCGGGTGTCGAGGCTGGGTGATCGGTGGTGGTTCGGTAGGCGGTGGTGAGGGTGATGATGATGGTCGTGGCGATGGTGACAGGGGTGTGATGATGATGACAGAGATGGTGGTGGCAGCAGGAAGATAGGGATTTGGCTGGGGTAGTGAGGAGGCGGTGGTCGGGACAGATAGGGTTAGGAATTCGTTTGTGTCAGGATATGTCCGACACGGAAAGATGATGTATTTATAAAAAGATGGAATAAGAATTAGACACTGACACGGTGCACGCACTTGTGGTAGAATTTTGGAGGAATTCGTTAATGGTAGAAATATATGGATGAGTACCTCTCCTTATATAGGAGGTGGAAATTCCCAGTTGGATAAGGATTAGAATTAATTTAAACCCAAGTAGATAATTCAATTATTAAATTAAATCCATTCAAAAATTTCAAATCCAATCTAAATCAATTTAAATATAATTATATTCTATCTTTTAGTTTAAAATTAAATAAGATAAATCAATTTCAAATATAGATATTAATTTACTATTTAAATCAATCCATAAAATCAAATCAAGATTTAAATTGTCACAAAAATTTCAAAATATGTTTTCCAAAAATACTATAATAATAATTTCGAAAATACATTATTATTTACAAATAAACTTAATAAAATATTTATGAAATATACATGTATGCACGAAGAATATTATTTATTATTAATAATTGTTTTTAAGAAAGACTTTTTATAATTAAAATAAATAAAATAACGGACTTAGAAATGTTGGTATGATAGCTAAAATAATTATTACATATATTATTTTGAAACTATAAAAATAGAAAAAAAATTCTAAAAATATGTACGCTCGCACATATTCGCACTCGTCGAGCAATTACGAAAAACAAAAATTTGCGCACGACGTACAATGCAACTACGCGGCGTATAAAAAAAAAGAAAAATCAATACCAAATTTATAATTTAAAAAAATATTAGAAATTTAGGGGTTTTACATCGTGAGAAGGTGCTCCGGAATCAAGTTATTCCTTTGGTTTGTGTCACATGGAGGCATCACTCTCCAAGAGAGTCTACCTGGGAGAGGGAGGACAAGATGTGGGAGCGTTACCCTTATCACTTCGAGCCTTGAGGTATTTTTTCTTTGTTCTTGCTACTGTTATTGTGCTAGTTTGCTCTAATTTCGAGGACGGAATTTTTTTTAGGAGGGTAGATTTGTCACCCCCACTTTTCTGAATAGGACTAATATGGTCATTTACATTATTTTATTATTTTAATATTATTTAAAATATTATTGTTAGTGTTTTTATATTATTATTTTAATAGGTAATTTATTGATAGAGTTTTTATATATATAAGCTTTAATATATTTAATATATATAAATAAAATATTTAGTTTTTGTTTATAAATAAATTCTGGTTATATATATATATATATATATATATATATATATATATATATATATATATATATTATATATATATATATATAAAATATATATATATATATATATATATATATATATATATATATATATATATATATATATATATATATATATATATATATATATATATAAACGATTTATTGAAAACGAAGGTGAGCTCATGAAGAGAAATACAGGTGCAGGGCTGTAAAATACAAAAAAGCCCTGATTAGCAAGAAAATTAGAACAACATGTAGAGATACCAAATTTTGCATTTTACAGATTTTTTGGGAGCCCAAATTCCGAAAGCCCAACAATTCAAAATTTTGAAAATCAAAATTTCAAAAGCTACGAAAAATTTGAAAACCGCAGCGAGTGAGGGGTTTGACCGGGCACGCGTCCCGAGAAAGTGGGGGGAGGGTATGGGCACGGGGCCCTAGGCGGGCACCCTGTCTGAGGAATTGATGGGACATCCTGTCCGAGGGGAGAGGGTCTCACGGCTCGAGGAGCCTCGGGCCACCCCAGCGCGGTGCCCGGAGGCGGCGGCTCCGTCGGGCCGAGAGATGAGCGGGGGCGCCGGCGGGCCGAGAGAGGAGCGGGGGCTCCGGCGGGCCGAGAGAGGAGCGGGGGCGCCGGCGTTAGAGGCCTTCCCGGCGGAGGCAGCCGGAGGGGGGCCGGACGAGGTGGCGAGGGACGATCAGCTGCGGGAGGGGCAGCCGAGCACGGCGCGGGGCCAAGGTAGGCGACGCCGGCCGACTGAGGGGACCTAGAGGGGGAACGACTCCGGAGGGGGGTCGACGCCGCCGAGGGGTAGACGGCTCCGACGGGGGGGGGGGGGGGGACCGAGAGAGGGGGGTAGGGGGTGGGCCGCCTGGAGGAGTGGACTCACGGGCGGCGGACGGCGTAGACTACCACCGTCGACGGGGGGGCTCCTCCAGCATGAGGCGGAGGGATCGTCGAAGGCCTTCGGAGGGAGGGGGGAGGGGGCCGGACGGGGTCGACGCCACCGTCAGCGGAGATCAGGTGACCGACGCCGGGTAGGGTGCATGGACGAAGGCGGCTGGCCACTGCGCGGTGACCGGAGAGGGCCGCTGCGAAGCCACCATAGCCCACGAGGGGGCCTCCGACGAAGGGGGGACGCCGACGAGGGTGGAGAGGTGGAGGCGGGGGCCGATCCTGGGCCGGTGGTGCACGTCGGCCATTGGAGCGAGAAGAAAGTGGCCATTGCAGAAGGGGGCGCCGCTGTGGCAGGAGGGTACGGCGGCCACGAAAGGGGGTCGACGAGAGGAGGGGGCGCCGGAGAGGGGGAAACGCTGGGGTGGGAGGCGTTCCTGCCGGGATGGGAGGAGGCTCACCCGACGGAGCGTCGAGCTGGACGGAATAACGACCGGCGGGGGGCCTCGCCTAGACCGGTGGCGCCGGTGCCGTCTAGGATGGCGTCGGCACCGGAGATGAAGGGGAGGGTGGTGGGGAAGATAGGGGGGACGAGTGGGAGTCCGCTCGGCGGGAGAGGGCGGGGTGGCGAGGGGAGGGCCACCCGCCTGCTGCCATATATATATAATATATATATATATATATATAATATAATCTATATATATATATATATATATATATATATATATATATATAAAATATATATATATATATATATATATATATATATATATATATATATATATAATTCTATCTATGGGATATGTATACATAAATATATATATATATTTTATATATATATATATATATATATATATATATATATATATATATATATATATATATATATATTATTTATATATATAAATATATATATAGATATATATATATATATAAATATATATATATATATATATATATATATATATATATATATATATATATATATATATATATATATATTATATATATATATTATATATATTTATGTATACATATCCCATAAATGGAATATGTATATATATATATATATATATATATATATATATATATATATATATATATATATATATATATATATATATATATATATATATATATATATATATATGTATGTGACTCCCCGTTTCTAGAATACGTATTTTAATACGTGTTCTGCTCGAATGTATTTATTTAATATTATCATGTATTGTTCTGTATTGAAATTCCTCTAATTTTACGCTAATTAATTTTTCTACATTTTACTTTCTGCTTTTATTCCCTGCTTTAGCTTTGCTTTAGGTTCGGCCTAGGTTGGTTTATTTTTGGGTTATATTGGTTCATCATGAACCGAACCCAACACCCTTTCATTTAAAGCTCCCAAACCCTTTCTCTCTCTTCATTACTCTCCTTCACCATTACTCTTCTTCTTCCTCATCACTCTCTCCACCTACCAAACCGTAGGCAAGTACATCTTGCTTCACATGAGAACCCATATTTTTATGGTTCATTTACCTCCTTCTCGTGATCCTAAAAGAGTTTAGAACTTGGCATTTTTTATTTTGAAGTCTTATTCTTAGTAGATCTAGAATTTCTATTTTCCCGGATTTTTGTGGTTTTGATCTGTCAACTTTCTCATTTCCAAGTTTTATTCATTCCAGAGTTGTTGAGGTGGTGTTATGCGCCATTTTGAACCATGGAAACCCCATTTCTGGCTTGGAACGAAGGTTCCATAGGAATTAGAGTTCGGGAGGAACTTTACACTCACGTTATACGTGCCAGCGTAATATTGAGTTTTTACGCCCACGTTGTTACGTGTTAGCGTAATATTGAGTTTTTACGCCCACGTTATACGTGTTCGCGTAGTATCAATTTTTATGCTCACGTTATACGTGCTCGCGTAGCATCAGCTTTTACGCCCACGATCACTTGTGTCAGCGTGAACATGTTTTTACGCAAGTTTACTTAACCATGGCGTATTCCTTTTTACGCGTATTCATTCAGGCGTAAAACGTTACTTTTTGCGCGCGTTACTTTTTATGCGTGCAATGTTTTACGCGCGCAGTGTCTCAGGCATAAACTCAAATCTTTTACGCGTAACCCTGTTTTTACGCGTAACTCTTTTACACGTGCTCCTTGGCTCAGCGTAAAACGAGTTTTACGCGCAACTTGTTCCGTTATTTTTTTACGCATACTTCTTTTACGTGTCTTCATCCATGTATACACTTTGACCCTTACGCATACAAGTTACGCGTAACGTTACTTTTTACGCGTACGTTCTTTGCGTGCGTATTTTGCCATAGCGTAATGCTTGGCATAACTTGTTGACCTTAGCATAAAAACTTGGGCATAGACCAACCTTGGCGTAATCTAACCTTTTGGCATAAACTTGGAAATCTTGACATGTTAATATTTTAATACATATGGTTGTGTAGAACGTGTCCTGTGTCTCGATTGATTCATGGATACCCAGTATGACTGGAATTTAACCCTGAGAGTTGTAGACTCGACCATACTAAATAATAGTTTGACTTTCATGCCTTGTTACGAAGTGACATTGATTGTTAACTTGACTAAAAATTGATCATGCGTTCCTAGTTGGAACTAAGAGACTGGCTAGTCGTCTTATTGAATTAAATGAATGAGACACGTTCATATGAACTATGAACTATTGTAATCGACTGGCTGACCCCGAATATTGGTATGCAGGCACATGCAGGCTTCAATTTAATTATTTTTCTACAAAAATAGCTTGTGTACTCTATGGTCAAGGCATGATTATTCCGGGGTTAGTTTTGATTGTTGCATTACGCTATGTAAGACCTACAACCAAACCGTACGGGTATCGTTGTAGAGTTGTGCATATCGTACCCCGTACAAAGGTACTCATTCTGAATGACCATGATCCACGGCATGGGATTTCACTTAACATAGAGGCTAATAAGTTAAATAAAATAATGATTGCATGGAGAGAATGGATTTCCGAGTTCTTACATGGCAGCCCTCCTTGGGACTATTAAGTGCCCGACAGGCCGGCTGGTTCCTACGGATACTGCAAATCTGCCACACGGACAGGGAGCGGTATATGCTTATATTATTTATTGTACATTGTATATTGACGACGGGCGTCCCGCCGGGACTCGTCTAAATACATGAATGGCGTAATTGATTGATTGAGTAAAACTAGCCTTGTTTGCGCATAGTAAGAACTGAGGAATCCTTATTGCATATTTCTAGGATAACTTGGAACTTACAGTAGCAAGCCGTAGTAGTTGAATGGCCGTTTAAATTGATTTGTTTGTGTACTGTATCTACTCTGCTAACTAACTGAGAGGATCAGAATGTCAGGGCATAACGGGTAAACTTCTGTCCTTGTTTGGTTGGAAAGTTGGTTTGAAGTGTCATGATATTATGTGAATCCTAGTAGCAAGCGGAGACCTATTTATCATATCCTTAACTCTTATCACTGGTTTCAGTTCTCATGTCGTACTTCCTTGTGGTACTTGCTATTAGAGGTCTAACCTCTCTGGTTTTGCATGGCCAGATTTAGAACCGGTTCCGGAGGACCCAGCTTACTTCTACCTCCAAGATGTTCAATACTAGAGGGATGATCGCAGGAGGGCTCGAGTGGGTTCCTTACTTCCCCGCTCGTTTTATTATTTACTTTATACCTTGTCGTTTGACACCGACATGTTAGTCAGATCGTCTTGTATTTACTTTTACATAATTATAACTAAAATTAGACTGCAGCTGATAACAGTTGTGTATACCTTGCTACATCATCTGGCTATATTTTGTAAAGCCAGATCTCAAGAACATTTTGACTGAGCGTTTGGGACGCCTTACTGCTTTATCTTACATGTTCTCTATTTCCGTTTCTTGTTTGAATGATTGAGACAATAGATATAAAGTGACCATAGTGAGACTTTCATGTAGTATGCACCCCCTCGTCTTGTTAGACAGCATTGATCGTATTATACGGTATTCATCTACCCGTAATACGTAGCTGGCTGAGTCATTCCCCCGCTCTCCATTATTCTGGTTCTGGGGCGTGACAAGATTTTAGTGGTGGCCCATGCAGGTCTGATTTCAGACTTGTGGGGTATTTTGATTTATAGGATGTCTCAGTCACACATGTTTCCTCTTGATCTCATGATTCGTTACTCTCAACTCTAGCTTGACATTCCAGTATCCTTTGACTTCATTGATCCTTTATGTCCGGTCGTTTGATTGTTCTCATGTCCCTTTTCTTAGGGGCACCTCGTCCGCATCTGCCAGGACCGGACAACAACAAGGGCAACATGAACAGCGAGACCCTGTTGAGCAACAACAAGGGCCAGTACAACCTCAAGAGACTATCCAAAAAGAAGTGATAGTGGAACCAACAGCTGGACCGCAGTATCCGGAGGTTCCAACACCACCTATAGTTCTACCTACCCCTGTGGAAGTGGACACCCCGGCCCTTTTAGAAATCATGAGAGGGATGATGGCTACTCAGCAACACCAGATGTTAGTCTAGCAGCGCATGCACGCTCAGTTGCAGGAGCAGAACGTATTACTCAACCAAGGACTGCAGACGGCTTTGGAAAGAGGAGTGAGGACAGATTCAAGAGCATCCACCAGATTTTGCAAGTACAACCCCCGTCGTTTCGAGGGCACGGAAGATGCCATTTCAGTAGATGCATGGCTTAAAGACATCGAGGCTATTCTGGCAGCAGGTAAAGTACCGGCAGAAGAACGTGTAGATCAGGTGAAGTTGTTACTTCAGGATCTCGCACGTGATTGGTGGGAATCAGAGGAAGTGGGCATCAGACGTCATGTTGCTTGGGATGATTTTACAGTAAGATTTAAGACCAAGTACTATGGGGTTGTGGCACAGTTTGAGCTACAACAGAAGTTTATCAACCTCAAGCAGGCTAGCAAGACGGTAGATGCTTATGCAGCGGAGTTCTGCAGATTGAGTAGGTTCGCCCCAGAAATGGTAGCGACAGAGAGCCAGAGGACTATGAGGTTCCAGCAAGGGTTTCATTTTGAGCTCTTGCAATTGATAGAGGGGCACAACTACCAGACTTTCGATGAGGTATTGACGGCAACCCGAAGGCATGAGATCACCATCCAGAGGATCACGGCAAGGACTGGAGGTCCGAAGAGATCTCACAGTCAGATTGAAGGAGGAGGGGGAGTAGCGCCCCGAACAACAGCTCCATCTCCTGGAATTCGCATCTACGATGTGGCAATGCGTGGGCCAGCACCACCACCCAGGCAGCAGCAACATCAACAGAGGAAGAACCAGCAACCCCCGGCAGGCTGCACTTATTGTGGGAAGGTAGGGCACACTAGAGATGTGTGTCGGACATTGAACGGGCAGTGTTTGATATGTGGAAATCCAGATCATCGGGTTACCACCTGTCCCATGAATTCGAGGTCAGGAGAACCAGTGCAACAATTTCCTGCTCTGCAAGCACCAGGGGCAGGCCAGTATCGAGGACCAGCGGTGGCAGTGAAACCGTTGGCACAGCGCCCGTTCATGACCCAGGCTCAGATGTTTCGTCAGCAGGGACCGCCGATGCAGCAACACCAGCATAGACCACCCCAGCATCATCAAGACAGGGGCCAGCAGCAGTACCAGGCTAGACCGCAGCACGGGAACCAACAAGGAGGTCGAGGGCAGGCATTCAATCTGTCCCTAGAAGAGGCATTGGCATCGGGAGATGTCGTGGCAGGTAACATTCTCGTCGCCTCGTATCCCGCAGTAGCATTGTTTGATTCGGGAGCATCATACTCATTTATATCTGCATAATTTGCGACACGGCTAGGAATGGAGTTCGAGGCATTGCTAGGGAGGTTGAATATACTCACTGGTAATAGGCTCATAGGAGTTAGTAGGGTTATTCTAGCGTGTAGCGTTGTAGTTTGTGGGCATTCTTTATCCGCCAGGTTGATAGAATTTCCTGTTGGAAATTTCGACGTTATCTTAGGCATGGACTGGCTGAAAGACAGTCATACGACAATAGATTGTCGTAGAAGGAGTGTATCTTTTGACATTCCAGGCATGAAGCGGTTTACCTTAGTCAGATCAGAGGCAACTCAGCAAGAGCAGGGAGTAGTGACGGCAATGGAAGAAGTCCAGGTTCCGAAGGTAGTTGAAGAATTTCTAGACGTATTTCCCGAAGAACTTCCAGGTCTACCACTGGTTAGGGATATTGAGTTCAGTATAGAATTGGCACCTGGAACTAAACCGATATCAGATCGAGTTTACAGAATGGCGGATTCAGAGCAGGCCAAGGTATATCAGCACCTAGAGGAACTGAAGGAGAAGAAGTTCATCCAAGCTAGCATATCACCATGGGCAGTACCAGTGGTACTTGTGGGGAAGAAGGATGGGTCATCCAGATTGTGCATCGACTACAAGAAGCTCAACGCAGCAACAGTAAAGAACAAGTACCCATTATCCAGGATCGATGACTTATTTGATCAATTGAGCAGAGCTAGAGTTTTCTCCAAGATAGATCTTCGTTCAGGGTATCACCAAGTGAGGGTTCGGAAGGAGGATATTCCCAAGACAGTATTCAGGTCGAAGTATGGACATTATGAATTCTTGGTAATGTCGTTTGGTTTGACCAATGCTCCAGCAATATTCATGGATTTGATGAACCGCATCTTTATGCCGTACTTAGATCAGTTTGTCGTGGTGTTTCTCGACGACATTCTTGTATACTCTGCTAGTGAAGAGGAGCATGAAGACCACCTCAGTAAAGTGTTACAGGTTCTGAGAGAGAACCAATTGTATGCCAAGCTCAGTAAGTGTGAGTTCTGGACGGATCACATTTCATTTTTGGGTTACATTATATCAGGAGCCGGAGTAGCAGTGGATCCCAAGAAGGTAGAAGCCGTAGAGAGTTGGCCTGTACCCAAGACCGTAGCTGACGTGCGGAGTTTTTTGGGATTGGCAGGATATTACAGAAGGTTCGTGTCAGACTTTGTAAGACTTTCAGCACCCATGACCCGCTTGACACGGAAGGATGTGCCATTTCTCTGGTCGGCTGAATGCCAGTCATCGTTTGAAAATTTGAAGCAGAAGTTGATATCAGTGCCTATTCTTACATTGCCAGTTGGACCCGGAGGTTTTACAGTATATTATGATACGTCAGGTAAAGGACTTGGATGTGTCCTCATACAACATGGAAAGGTGATAGCATATGCATCTAGGCAGCTTCGAGACCACGACAAGAATTATCCAACTCACAACTTGGAGTTGGCGGCAGTAGTATTTGCCTTGAAGCTATGGAGGTATTACTTATATGGTGATCGAGTGGACATGTACATAGACCACAAAAGTCTGAAGTACATTTTTACTCAGAAGGAGCTGAACATAAGGTAGAGAAGATGGTTGGAGTTAATCAAGGATTACGATATGGAGCTTCAGTATCACCCAGGCAAGGCTAATGTGGTAGCAGACGCTCTTAGCAGGAGAGGCGGCGCATTTATGTTGACAACACAAAAGCACATTTTAGAAGACCTTCAGGAGATGGGCATCGAAGTTATACTTCCTAGCGATGTAGGAATTTTGGCAAGTCTACAGGTTCAATCCGACTTAGTAGACAGAATCAAGGCAGCTCAGGCACAGGACCCAAGGATTCAGAAGCTTAGGACAGAATGTGAGTCAGGACTCAGAAAGGAGATGCAAATCCATGAAGATGGTACACTTAGGTTTGGATCACGTCTATGTGTGCCTAGTGGAGATATCAGATAGGAGGTTATGACAGAAGCTCACAGTTCTCAGTATTCTATACACCCTGGAGGGACTAAGATGTACCAAGATATCAAGCAGCACTTCTGGTGGAACGAAATGAAGAGGGAGATAGCTAGATTCATTTTTTGTTGCTTGATATGTCAGCAAGTGAAGGCAGAACAGCAGAGGCCAGCTGGATAATTGCAACCGCTTCCTATCCCGAAATGGAAGTTGGAACACATCACAATGGACTTTGCGACCGGTTTACCGAGATCGCCAAGTGGTAAAGATGCTATTTGGGCGATAGTAGATCGGCTTACGAAGGTGGCGCATTTTCTTCCTTTCAGAGTAGGACAATCTACAGAAAAGTTGGCAGAGTTGTATATACAACAGATAGTCAGGAAGCATGGAGTCCCTGTCAGTATTGTGTCAGACAGAGATACCCGCTTTACATCATATTTTTGGAAGAGTTTACATCATAGTCTGGGTACCAAGTTAAGATTTAGTATGGCTTACCATCCACAGACGGACGGGCAATCGGAAAGAACAATTCAGACTTTAGAAGATATGTTACGAGCTTGTACCCTAGATTTTGGAGGATCTTGGGAGAGCCACCTACACTTAGTCGAATTCTCATACAACAACAGTTATCAAGCCAGTATCCAGATGTCGCCATTTGAAGCTCTATATGGTAAGAAGTGTAGGTCGCCACTAGCATGGGATGATATCGGGAAAAGGAAGATGTTAGGCCTGGAGATGATTGTCTAGACAGTTAAAGTGGTTAAGGGAATTAGGGAGCGACTTAGAGTTGCGCAAGATCGGCATTGTCATTGGGCAGACCAGCATCGTAGGCCTCTAGAATTCTCTGTTGGGGACCACGTGTTCTTGCGGATTTCACCTACCCGTGGGATCATTAGATTTGGCGTTCGCGGGAAGTTGAGTCCGCGATACGTAGGCCCGTTTGCTATTCTTGATAGGGTAGGCGACATTGCTTATCGTTTGTCCCTTCCACCTTCGTTACGAGAGGTGCATGATGTATTTCATGTATCTCAGTTGCGTAGGTATGTATCGGACCCAAGCCATATCCTCGATCATTTTGAGCTGGTTGTTGGTACCAACCTGTCTTACGAGGAGCAGCCAGTGTCCATCTTGGACCGAAGGGAGAAGATACTCAAGAACCGAACAATTAACCTTGTCTGGGTTGCTTGGGGTCATCACTCTTTAGGGGAGTCAACGTGGAAACGTGAGGATGATATCCAATCACGGTATCCGCACCTGTTTGTCTCGCAAGGTATATCTCTTTCTGTATACCTTGATTGTCTTAACTCCGCATGCTTGTCGCCCTATGAGTAGAAATTACTTGATATCGTAAATTATTAATATTAGATATGTTACTTGCTATGGACATTGTAAAATGATTGCTTGCTTAAATTGCTTGTACTTAGATTAGTTTAGCTTGGATGTTCCTATCCTGCTTGGATTTGAAATTTCGGGGACGGAATTTTTCTAAGGAGGGTAGAGATGTCACTCCCCGACATCGCCGTCAACCAACCCGCGGCCGTCTATCGCCGGAAAACGCACAACGAGCAGCCTACCCGTGCATGGAAACTGTCAGTGAAGAGCCAACTTCTGAAATAGATTTCTCCTTCCTCGCTGCGTCATTTTGTGAACCACTTGGTCAGGTATGATCCTAACATATACACATTTAATTTTCTTCAAATAGTTCATGCCGATTCGCACCATGTGCGACGAAAAATGAGTTCCAAAATTCAAAAAAACTTGATTTATTGGACGTTAGAAACTGTCCCGAAACCCCAACTTTGTGGCCGATTTGCGACCAGCTTATTACGAGTTTTCAAAATCGGTTTGAAGAGGTTTGTAGACAACCTATAGGGCTTTAAAACCCTTTTTGTAGAATTAAATTTCATGCACTGTACAGAAAATTATTGGTTTGTGAAGTTGGAGAAAAAACTGATTTTCAAAACTGAATTTTTAGAAAAATTGTCCCGATACGCCGTCCGTCCCGTCAATCCGGACGACGTGGTCACGAATCGAAGATTTTGAAAGGTACGTAACGACTTCGTGGACGTGTGAGCTTTGACAGAATTCAAAATGGTCGTGTGTGCGCGACGAATTTGATACATATCCGTCAAAATTTACCGTATCGGCCTTTTTACAAATTTGTCAATTACTTTGTGCACGCTCGTCATATCGAGACAAAACTTGAGCCAACATGACCGTATCATTTTTTTGGTCCTGTATGTCAAGTTTGGTCAGATTCTGATACGGTCGATCGGAACGCTATTTTGGCGGGCCCGTGGCTCGATCCAACGGGCGAATTTGTGTACGGCCCACCGGAATCCAACTTTGGACATACGGTTGGATTTGTCTCGTCAAACCGGACCTATAGACATATAGTTTGATAACTTTAGAGACAGTAGGTTCTGACACATTTTTCGGTACAAAGTGGGTCCAACGGCAGATACCATTTTGACCCAAAATTACCGTTTTGCCCCTGTGTCCAGAATTGGACTTATGCGTAGGTGTTTCTAGCTAATTTGACCATTCTGATAATGTTGGTAATGTCTGTTTCAGCAATTGGAGACAGTTGTGCGAAGTTGACCGTTCGTGGCTCATTGAGTGTGTTGTAGTTTCGATTTTTTCAACTCAGGACAGCAGGCAAGTACATACTCTGATAGTTTTTATTGCTTTGATATCTACTATATCCGATTCAGTTGTAGTGTTATACCTGATTCTCGACACGAGGATACACGGACTAGCATATGTGAATCTCGTCATGAGATGTCATTTCCGGTTTACCTGGTATATGAGTACATTGTTCGATATTATTTTCTGTACTTGTATAGACACCGGTTTGGGAGTGGGCTGGCCCCCTGCTCTTCGAATCCCGTGTCATAACCTATCATGTCTGGATTCATTATACTACTCGGGGATGGGGAGTTATTAGAGGTTATGTGATCATTACCCCTACTTGTTTATTACTTGTGCATAGCTCCACCCTCACCACACGTAGGGTGTAGCCTGACCTTATACTACTTGTGCATAGCTTTTCATTTTGGCCGGCCTGATCCCTATACTATTATACTACCTCTGCATAGCCGGTCAAATGGAACGGCCTGATCTTGACCCAAGCCGATCACATAACGCTCTAATATCTCATGGCACTTTATTTTTATGTTTACATCATACCTCAGATTACTTTACATTGTTTATATTCCAGTTTTATCTTATATCTCTCACATGACATGATATCCAGTTCTCTTGTACCGTTTTACTTTTCATCTTAATATTTCATCTTGTATTTCATTATGATTGTCTCTTATAGTATTTGTCAATTCACATGGAACTGATGTTGGTGTTTGTACTTGCTCATATCCTGATAGGATAACCCCCGTTGTTTTTCAGAGGATTTAGATGCAGATTGCCCGACCTACTACGGGTTTGGCATAGATGAAGCCTACGACCAGGACCAGCCTGTGGACCCCGTGCTCATTGAGGAGCACCGCCAGTAGTGACCTAGTTCACCTAGATTTTGTCTTGATTACATTCCAGTTTAATACTTTGAGACTTGCAGTATTTATTTTGGGATAATATTTTTTGTATTGGTCTCTGACCTTGTGATTGTGACTTAGCGTTATTTCAGACTATTTATCTCATCTTTATCTTTATCTTTATCATCGTGTTTATCTTCCTTAGAATTATGTGATTGAGTTGTGGTTATATTCCTCCGTACGGAGATGACAGGTTATATTATTGTGTCTTAGATTCTATATATTCTAGATAACCTTTACAGCGTTCTATCGCCGATACTACGGCGTAGGCTGGACGTACCCACGTGCTCGTACCCCTAAACAGGGTGCGACTCGTAACACATTTTTATGATGGCCCATGCAGGTTAGAGTCGGAACTAGTGCGATTTCATAATGGTACTTGACTTAGAGTACCAATTACGAGCCTGCCGTTAGGATATAGGTTCTAGGTTATGATAGGAATTACTCAATCACATATTAGAAAAATTTCGATCTTTTGATTATCATGACAACTCTCCTTGCATTTCGAAATAAATTGTCCTTCCTTGACGATATCTTATCATGTGACATATTGATCTCTTTGCTTAGGACTTTTGAGAGATTCCTGGGATGACCCTTGAGAATCTTGGTTGAACGTCAATTTGAAATCCTTTCCTCTTATTTCTGTTCACCCTTGCTCCTTGTTATTGAATTTGATTTTGATGGATCATCAATGATTTTGATTGTCATATCGAGATGAATTTTATGGCCCGAGTTACGGTATCTTTTGATAACATTATGTTGACGGAATAACAGAAAAGGTAAAATGTCTACTTGGTTATGGAACCTGGAGTTTATCGCAGCTATATTAGCCGGCGTGGCAGAAACGTAGGGACCTGACTTCGGATGTACATATCTTGGTCATGAGATTTGAGATTTCTCGCAGCTATACTAGCCGGCATGGCGAAGATTTCAAACGATATGATTATAGAGGTGCATACCCAGTTATGGAGTCTACCGTTTATCGTAGCCTTGCTTACTGGCATGGCAAGGATTCTGAGTATCATGATTTTGGACAGACGCGTATGATTATCAGATTGTATCTTGATAAGGGTCGTAACATATCATCTCTATCATTTCACTTCTGTTATTATAGATTCTATTCCATCATCAATTAGCTTAGGAGTAAGGATAGTTTCGGTTATTTAGTCCAGGTCCTTGTAGAGTCACATTTCATTATAGGTTCTTCATAGTATAATGGCTTGGTGACTTGCAATTAGTTTATGTCCTTGAGTATTGTGTTAATAGTTTAGAGCATAGTTAGGAAGTAATGTATATGATTTTTGATAATTAAATATAGATGAGAACCCTAGAGTGATTAATGAGTGTTAGGGTAGGGGTTGCACCAGGTACCAAAATAGGTGGAGTACTTGTTTGATTTGCTACTTAAATATAGATGAGAACCCTAGAGCATGGTTAGGAAGTAATTGTTTGATTTGCAGTCCGAGAAAGAACTTCAGCTCTCCCATCATGCTCATCTCAAACTCATTCTACATACACTTTGAAAATTCTTGACAAAGAGATTCATCAGTAGATCCAAAAATAATATCATCTACATAGATTTGAATCAAAAGAATATTATTATTCAAAGATTTTATAAACAGTGTAGTGTCAACCTTTTCCTTTGAAAAAACCGTTGTCAAGTAGAAAAGAGCTTAGACGATCGTACCAAGCACGAGGGGCTTGTTTCAAACCGTATAAGGCTTTCTTCAACTTGAAAACATAATCAGGATTTTTGAAATCAGAAAAACCTGGAGGTTGAGCTACATAAACTTCTTCTTTTATAAAACCATTCAAAAATGTACTTTTAACATCCATTTGAAATAACTTAAAATTTTGAAAACATGCAAATACACATAACATGCAAATGGATTCTAATCTCGCAATTGTGGCATAAGTCTCATCATAGTCGATACCTTCTTCTTGATTGTATCCTTGAGCTACGAGTCGAGCCTTATTACGAGTCACTAAACCATTCTCGTTCAATTTGTTTCGGAATACCCAACGGGTGCCAATGACTGGATGATCAATGGGCTTGGGAACAAGTTTCCAAACTTGATTCCGTTCGAATTGGTTTAATTCCTCTTGCATAGCATCTAACCAAAAATTATCACTACATGCTTCTTCAATATTTTTGGGTTCAAACTGCGAAACAAAAGCAACACAAAAAGCTATATCTTTATTATAGGAACGAGTACTTATACCCTTGGTAATCTCACCAATTACCAAGTCCTTTGAATGATGTGCCAAGAATCTCATCTCTTTTGGCGTATCCTCAGGATTGCTGGTTCCAGCTTCTTTGCTTGAAGGTTCTGCATCTTTGTGTGAAGGTTTTGCAGTAGCTGTACTTGGTGTAATCACGTCTTCATTATTGTCATCGACTGAAATTTGATTTAGTTCATCAAACTTGACATTAATTGATTCTTCGATGATCATGGTTCTCTTGTTAAAGACTATGTACCCTTTGCTCTTTGCCGCATAACCTAAAAAGATACCTTCATCGGCATTTTCATCAAATTTACTCATATTGTCATTAGTATTAAGAATAAAGCATTTACAACCAAATATCTTAAAATATGAAACAATGGGTGTTCTATCAAACCATAACTCATAGGGAGTCTTCTTCGATATAGGTCGAATTAGAACCCTATTGAGAATATAACACGCTGTATTGACAGCTTCAGCCCAAAAGTATCTAGGTAGACTAAACTGATTCAACATTACTCTAGCCATTTCAGATAAAGTCCTGTTCTTACGTTCCACGACTCTATTTTGTTGTGGAGTCCTAGGGCAAGAAAATTCATGCAAATAACCGTGTGTGTCACAGAATTGCTTGAACTCTGCATTCTCAAATTCGCCGCCATGATCACTACGAATGCGAGTAATCATGAAACCTTTTTCATTATGTACTTTCTTACAAAAGGTGACGAATTCTAACAAAGCATCGTTCTTGCGTGCAAGAAAATATACCCATGTGTATCTAGAGAAATCATCTACAATGACAAATACATATAACTTACCACCTAGACTAGCAATTCTACTGGGTCCAAATAAGTCCATATGCAACAGTTGTAGAGGTCTAGTGGTACTTACAGCGTTCTTGGAATTAAAGATGGATCGGGTAGCTTTATTCTTTTTACATTCGCTACATACTGTATCCTTCTTGAAAGACATGTCCGGTAAGCCGCGTACCAACTTCTTTATGGATAGTTTTGAAATGGTGTCCATATTTACATGACCAAGTCTCATATACCATAGTTGACTCTCAATGCTCTTGGCCATTAAGCATCTACCTGCTTTGTTAGCATCTTCTAACAAATAGAAAACATATATGTTGTCTTCCCTGATACCTTCAAAGGTAGTACTACCGGTTGAGCTATCAACTATAGGACATTTGTCTTTGACGAAGTTAATGCCATAACCGTGATTAGCTAAATGGCTTATGCTGAGCAGATTATGTTTTAACTCGGTAACTAGACAGACATCTTTAATCACAGGATAGGGAGCCTTACTAATGTCATCGATACCGATTATGTACCCTCTTAAATTATTACCGAAGGAGACGTATCCTTCTTTATTCTTCTTCAACAGTATTGCGAATAATGAAGCATCACCGATCATGTGCCGTGAGCAACCGCTGTCGAGGATCCATTTGCTTCTAGCATGTGAAGGGCGTTCCACCTACAAAACAGTTTACAGATGAAACTCCTGGTACCCATTTCTTGTAGGGTCCTGACATGTTAGTTTTTGGTATCCATGCATAAACATTTAAATCTACTAACTTTCTGATTCTACATGCAGAGGATATATGACCAATGAGGCCACAATAATGACATTTTGCATGTTGAGTGTTGAAAGTTGTGTGAGGTGCATGATTGGTAGGTTTTGGTTTTCTAGTATAGAAAAATGCATGCCTATTAGTCTTCTTAGGCATAGGTTTGGTGTGGTTTGGTCTGACAATGTTTGGTTTGGGTGTGTTCCGATGATTCGGTAATTGACACGTGTTAGAATAGGAAGCAACAACTTCAGACCATTTTCCTAAACTAATTTCCAACTTTTTGGAGGTGTCATATAATCTAGTATAGTCAGATGTAAGTGTTTCCATTCTGACTTGTGCATACTGGAGATTTTTTTCTCTCCTTAGATAGGTCTTCCTTTAGCTGGATGATAGTTTGGTCTTTTTCTTCGGATAACTTAGTAGTCTCGTGTAACAACAGCTTAATAAAAGAAAGCTCACCAGACTCAATAGAAGAATTATTATTTCTAACATCAGCTAGTTGGACGGTAAGTCTTCCTATCTCACCTTTGTACTCTTTGAGTACCTTCTTAGAGGTTTCATATTTACTACGCAGTTTTTTTTAGTTATTTAACAGGTCATTGAATGCCTCTCTGTCACTCCCCGTTCCCAGAATGCGTATTTTTATACATGTACAACTCATGTGTATTTATTTAGTATTTATCATGTATTTATTTAATATTTATCATGTATTATCCTGTATTTAAATTCCTTTAATTTCATGTTAATCAATTAATCTGCTCTTTAAATTTTCATATTAATTTATTTCCTGCAATTATATTTCTACAATTTGTTTCTGTATTTTAATTCCTACATTTTATTCCCTGCTTTAGTCTTATTGGGTTCTCGGGTTCATGGTGGACAACCCGGCCCAACTCCCACCTACCACCCCTTTTCTATTTAAAGCTTACATCTCTTTCTCTCTCCTCATAAACTCACATTCTCACCATTACTCTTCTTCTTCTTCATTACTCTCTCCACCTACCAACCATAGGCAAGTACAACTTGCTCCACATGAGAACCCATGTTTTATGGTTCATTTATCTTCCTCGCAAGATCCTAAGAGAGTTTAGAACTTGGCATTTTTCATTTCGAAGTCTTAATTTTTGTAGACCTAGAAATGAGTTATTTTCGGAGTTTGGTGGTTTTGATCTATCAAACTTCTTTGTTTTCAAGTTTTGATGGTTCTATGTTGTAGAGAGTTTTATTCTACCCAATTTTGACCTTTGGAAAGTTGGATTTGGACTTGTTTTGACCAAATTATGGACCTTTGAAGCTTTGGGGTACAACCATGGAGTTCTTGCTGTTTGGAGAAGACAGTGAGCAGTGTACACTAGCTTTTTAGCTTGCGTCACTGAGCTGTGCGCGCTCTTTAGCGCAGCGCAGTATGGAGTCCATACGCTGCCTTTTTAGGAAGCGTGTGTCTTGCATACGCTACCTTTTGGAAACGTATGCCGTATGGAGTCCATACGTTGCCTTTTGGGAGCGTATGACTTGCATATGCTGACTTGAATGGTCAGGAGTCGTATGGAGTCCATACGCTACCTTTTGGGAGCGTATGACTAGCATACGCTGACTTGGATGGTCAGGAGTCGTATGGAGTTCATACGCTACCTTTTGGGAGCGTATGACTCGCATACGCTCACTTGGATGGTCAGGAGTCATATGGAGTTCATACGCTGCCTTTGGGAGCGTATGACTTGCATATCTTGACCTGAGCGTAGCCTGACCTAGGCATATGGCCTTTGGCTGACTTGGTCTTATGTCAGCATGTCAGTTTGGTATTATTTTCCTTAAGCTTGGTTCTTCTATAGCCCTGTATATTGATATTTTATTAGATATTTAACGTCCATTTTATATCCTTACGCCTTTTGGCATAAACTTGATATAATCATGATATGTTAATATTTCTGTTAAATATGGATTGTTACGTGGGATGTACCATGTGTCGTAAATTGAGTTATAGATACCCCGATTGACTGGAATTAAACCCTGAGAGTTGTAGACTCGACCCCACTGAATACTAGTTGACTTTCATGCCTTGTCACCATTGACAATGATTGTGACCTTGACTAATAATTGATCATGCGTTCCTAGTTGGAACTAAGAGACTGGCTAGTCGTCTTATTGAATTGAATGAATGAGACACGTTCATGTTATGAACTATTGTAATCGACTGGCTGATCCCGAATATTGACATGCATGCACATGCAGGCTTCAATCTATTTATTTATTTATTTACTTATTTATTTTCTAAAAAAGAAGCATGTGTACTTTATGGTCAAGGCATGATTACCGTGGTTAGATTTGATTGTTGCATTACGCTATGTAAGACCTGCAACCTAACCGCACTGGTATCGTTGTAGAGTTGTGCATATCGTACCCCATACGAAAGTACTCATTTGAATGACCATGATCCACGGCATGGGATTTCACTCAACGTAGGGACTATTAAGTTAAATAAAATAATGATTGCATGGAGAGAATGGATTCCCGAGTTCTTATATGGCAGCCCCCTTGGAACAAGTAGTACCCGACGGGCCGGCTGGTTCCCACAGATACTGTAAAACTGCCACACGGGCAGGGAACAGTATCTGCTTATATTATTATTGTATATTGTATATTGATGACGGGCGTCCTGCTAGGACTCGTCTAATTCATGCATGGCGCACATGATTAACTGGATAGACTAGCCTTGCTTGCACATAGTAAGAACTACGGAATCCCTAATTGCATAATTCTAGGATAACTTGGGACTCACAATAACAAGCCGTAGGAGTTGATTGGCCGTTCAAGATGATTAATTTGTGTACTGTACTACTCTGTTACCTAACTGGGATGATCAGAATGTCAGGACATGACGGGCCAACTTCTGTCCTTGTTTGGCTGGGAGGTTGGTTCGAAGTGTCGTGATGTGATGTGAATCCTAGTAGCAAGCAGAGATTTATTAGTATTATTCTCTTACATTACTGGTTTTAGTTCTCATGTCGTGCTTCCTTGTGGTACTTGCTATTAGAGGTCTAACCTCTCTGGTTTTGCATGGCCAGATTTAGAGCCGGTCCCCGAGGATCCAGCTTACTTCTACCTCCAAGATGGTCAACACTAGAGGGATGATCGCAGGAGGACTCGAGTGGGTTTCTTACTTCCCCGCTCGTTTTTTTATCTACTTTATACCTTAGCCGTTTGGCACCGACATGTTAGTCGGATTATCTTGTACTTACTTTTACATAATTGTAATTAAAGTCAGACTGCAGCTGATAACAATTGTGTATACTTTTGCTACATCAATCTGGCTATGTTTTGTAAAGCCAGATATCAAGAACATTTTGACAGAGCGTTTGGGATGCCTTACTGCTTTATCTTACATGTTCTCTATTACTGTTTCTTGTTTGAATGATTGAGACAATAGATGTGTAATGACCATAGTAAGACTTTTATGTAGTATGCACCCCCTCGTCTTTTAGACAGTATTGATCGTATTATACGGTATTCATCTACCCGTAATACGTAGCTGGCTGAGTCATTCTCCCGCTCTCCAGTATTCTGGTTCTGGGGCGTGACACTCTCCTAGTTGCTCAAAGGTGAAATCATCATAAGGATCAAACAGAGGATTAGTGATTACCTGATCGCAAGCCATCAAGCATACATTTCCAGCGTCATCTGATTGTTCGACTTCTGAATCGCTGGCGTCGCTTTCATGCCATATGCTTGTATTGGCGTACTTCCTTGATGTAGATCTCTTTAGGTAGCCTTTGTCATATTTGTTGTTTTTTCTTGTTGATGATGATACTGTTGGACAATCTTTCTTCATATGTCCTTTCTTCTTACATCCGTAGCAAATAGGATATTCCTCGTTGTTGTTGCTGTTGCTGTCTTTTGTTCTTCTGTTGAATCTCATGAACTTCTTGAATTTTCTTATCAGAAGAGCTTGATCTTTAGAGTCAGAGTCGCTGTCGTCAGAATCATCTTCGACAGTTCTTTTATGTTGAGTCTTCAAAGCGATCGACTTTTCTGACTTCTCCTTTGGTGTAGCATCTTCAAAGTCTTGAAGTTCTAACTCGTGAGTGAGTAGCTTACCCATGAGTGTTTCCAGAGACATTGTTGAGATGTCGTTTCCTTCAATGATTGTTGTAGCCTTTGGAATCCAGTTCTTTGTTAGAGCACGTAGAAGTTTGCGAATCTTCTCATGGTTACTATATTCCTTGCCTAATGAAGACAAAGGATTTACAATATCCCGGAATCTCGTAAACATCTGAGTAACGGATTCATTTGGCTTCATTTTGAACGTCTCGTACTCTTGAGTAAGTCTGCTGATCTTTGACTCCTTGACTTGTGTTGTTCCTTTGTGGGTTACTTCGAGAAGTTTTCATACTTCATTTGATGTTGTGCAAGTCGACAACCTGTTAAACTCAGTTCTGTCTAAAGCACAAAATAAAACATTAATAGCATGTGCGTCAAGACTGGCCTTTTTCTTTTCATCCTTCGTATATTTATCATAGGTTTTTTCAACTAAAACTTCCTTAACAGTAATACGAGGAGGCTTTTTGTAGCCATCAATAACTATAGACCATAAGTCAAAATTAAGAGATTTTAAGAAGAAACTCATCCGTGTTTTCCAATAAGTGTAGTTTGTGTCGTCAAACAGTAGAGGTCTGTTTGTGGCTTGGCCTTCACTTATGAATTTCACAGTTGCCATGTGTAATGCTGTGATCTATAAAATAATAAATAACTACATTTTTACCTTGCTTTACATGTATAACCCGCTCTGATACCAATTGTAGAAACAAAATCGTAAAGCAGAATACTCTAGACGGGGGTGAATAGAGTAGACAGCGGAATATTGCTAATTAAAAACTTTGTTAGCAGTTAGATCACAAAAGTAATAATAATCATAGAGTAATAACTGTAAAGATAAGAGTTCAGAAGGCAAACGCAAACACAGAGATTTATACTGGTTTCTCTCTTGTGAGGACTAGTCCAGTCGGAAGAACTCTAGCTTCCAGTTGAATCCACTATTGGAAAATCCTGCAAGTTTTCATACGAAGTCCTTGCAACTTCTACAGACGCGAGCTTTGATACAAAGAACTCGTCCAACTTCAGTTTTGAAGAGACTTTCTTCAATCAAGACTCTGATTACAATTTCTGTGAAATCTTATAGACCGCACCGTACCGGCAAATTGACTAGAGAATTGAAATGGCTTGGGATTTGAAAATGTAAGCTTTTTGAAAACTCTTTGGAAGAAACGTAAGCTTTAGAAGAGAAGATATGAAAGTGAATGAGTGATTTTAAATGATCAGAATTCCTCTCTATTTATAGTTTTTCCAAAGAAAGAACTCTGGCAGAATTCGGACAGAATTCTATGTAACAAACCGCAACTGAAGGGAGACTAAGTTCAAAAACAACGTTCATATAACGTTCATCTTGGCCGAACTCTGGCCGAGTTCTGTCAGGGTTTGGTCAGGTTTTTTTGAAAAATATTTTGGGCTTTTTGAAATCCTTCAGAAGCTTTTGTAAATAATAGATATTTTTCAAAACATATGTCAATTTTGAAAACGATAGGTCAATTTTGAAAAACGATTTTGGATAGCCTATTTGCCAGTACGACTTGGTGTACAATGTATTCCTAAACTCAATAAAAAGAAAAATTACATAGCATAAGGAAATACAGTCTTGAGTGGCAAAATAGCTTCGGTCTTGAGCAGTGTCCAAAATATCTTGAATAAACATCTGAATTGTTCCGTATATCGAGACAGAGTTTGATCAATTATTAAAATCAGGTTTGACCATGACCAATGGACCAACAAACGTGAGATTGGTTGGAATGATATGACTTGTTTGCTATGGCGCGTATTGTATGGTCAATGGACTCGATGGCCCGTACACAGGTGCGGCTTCCCTCGGACGGTTACGACCGGGGCACCGGGACCATTCGGCCTAGGAGGGAATTATGTATGGTATTTATGATGCACATTATTAGGACAGATTACGACCGGCCAGTGTTATGATAAGCTATGGTATCAGTAAGTTTACGATCCTTCAAATACTGGGCTAGCAACCCGTATTAGAGCGATCATAGGCTTACACATTAGGATGCCAAGTCCATTACGGTGCGAAACACCGTGACCTTCATATAGATAGGGCCGGTGGGCTGAGATTAGAGTTGGGTGTCACGACCCGTACCCTAGAGTAAGGGCACAAGAAGTGGGTACGTCCAGCCTACGTCGCAGTGTCGGCGGTAGAACGCTATCGTAGGTCACAACATCTAACAATATAAGGTACCTGTACAGTATATACACTACGAATGGAGGTGACAATACAGAAATACAGTCTCAATCACAACTAAGACAGAAATACGATAATGTAGATAGACATAAAACGAATCCACATAGATACAAATAGATATAGAGTCTAAGTGTCTATGATATCACAATAATCCAGAAAATATCCCAAAACTCAAATACAGTAATCCAGAGAATAAGTACAACTGAAAATCACTACACTAGACTAAGGGTGTGTCATCCACTGCTAATGGATCCTGTTGGAGATCCAAGTCACAGCAATCCTCTAGGGTAGTCCCATAATAAGTGGTACAGAGCGCCTCGTCCTCAACCTCTGTAATATTTTCAACAGGTCCAGTCAGGACAGGAGCGAGCACAAATACATCTCATGCAAATCATAACAGGTTAGAAAATATAAACATGCTAGAGAGTAAGATACATGAAAACTGAAAGAACAACATGGTGTAAAAGAGAGAACTGTAAGTAAATAGCTACAATATATAGAGAGAACTATCAGCGATTAGTGAATCAGAGTACAAGATAAACATGTGAACAGCTGGATGTGATTCATGGCTATACTAAAGAGTTGATTCATGACTACACTACTTTGGAATTATTCACATGTTTAGTTCTACTCCCCCATCCCTAATCAATACACAAGGATCCAGTCAAGTTACGTTAAGATTCATGACTACGCTACTGGCTCATAATGAGTGATTCATGAATAGATTCGTGAAGGCTCTATGATTCATGAGAGTATAGGAATCACAAGCAGATTCATGATAGATTCATGATAATAGAAGCATGAGATACATGATGTAAGTGAAACACACGAGACATGAGTATCTGATGCTCTCAAGAGGGATAACATCTCATGAAGGGATCCATATAGTACCAATCCGTGTTACCAACGTGACAGCATTCAAGTAAAATAATCTAGAGCAGGAATATAATCCTAACCAAGATATGAAATGATCAGAGAATATACTCGCATGATATCTGTATGTCTGAAGAGAATATACTGTCTGAGGAGTGGTGTCTGGCTCCTATAGAACAGTACAAGTCACAACATCTCCAAAATAGTAAAATAGACTGCTACAATGCATTCTACATGATGTTTGGGTCAATCTAGGCTAAAGTCAACCTTTGGTCAACTCTAGTCAACTACACTAGTCAAACTAGGTCAACTAGGTCAAGCCTAACCCAAACAAGTCTCACTAAGCCTAGCCAGTCTATTCTAGCAAGCACACTTCATCACAAAGCCTTACAAGTCTATCAATCACACATCACATGTGTATACATGCCATATACACATAGGCTATATCATAGGAACCATAGACTATATCCCATAGGCTATATGCCATATATAGTTTATATCACACATATTTAATTACCACATCCACCTATAGATTAATCATATAGGCAAAATATATATATACATATTACATATTTAACAATTTATATATTATATATATACATAATATAGAGTGATAGAGTGACATGTGGCATGTGTGTGTATGAGTGTGTGTGAGTGCCAGGAAAGGGTGTAGTGTGTGGGTGTATAGGAAATCAACATAGGCTATAGTGTTGTGTCAATATGTTTCAATTTGACAGTGGAATGAATGTGTGTGTGTGTATGATATGTAAAAATATTGTTGTATGTAATATGGAAGACAGTACACAAACAGTGTATAAATTCCCAGTTTACAGTCCATATGTGTTCCCAGTTTTTCAGTGCAATGTGTGTGTCAATATATATAGCAGTAGAGAATGTGTGTGTAAGCTATTTACAGGTTTTAGAGAAAGACGTGTTAGTGTGATACATACATCAGTTTGTAGGGTGTGTAGAACTGAGTTACAGGGCCAATGTGCTCAGATTCATATGTGAGTGTCTATAAGTGATATGGGAAAACAGTGTACACAATTAGTGTATTAAAACTCAGGAAAAACGAATTCAGCTTACACATTAACAGTTCAGGATTTCAGTTTACACATGTCAGTCCCAAATCAATTCAAAAACACATGAATCCCTAATCAATATGAACCCTAACATGTACATAAAACCTAGGTACATTTAGATGAATTAACATTGTAAATTAATCAATATAAAATAATTTAAGAATACATTTAAATCTCAGAATTTCAATTCAGGGAACTAAGTATCAGGAAATTAGGGATAACCCATTTTCGAATTCGAAATTAAATCAATAATTCAAACTAATGGTTGGTAAACCATGTGCCACAAGTGGAAGTATCATAGGTGTGTCCTAGTGTCAAGGAACTGGACACAAACGTGTCCGAATCATTATAATCATCACACGAACACACACTCAGTGCACAGCCTCGTGCACGTGTGCACGCGTGTCTAGCACATGACACCCGATACGACACAACACGAGTACGTGTCCACACACTCGCCTAGGGTAGGGCTACAACCCTGACACCCTGAACCGTGTCCATGAGATACCACGACACGACACAGAGCCCATGTCAACAGTGCCTGTGGCTCGCACGCACAGCGGCAACGGCCATTGCGGGCCCGATTGCGTGTACGACTCGACACGACGTGACTCGAGACTCGAGAGGGCTTGTGTCAGTCACTGCCCCTCGGTCCTCACCAAGTTGCATGTGTTGAATCGCCGTGTCCAGGGAAAAATTCAACCCGAGCAGCAGGACAGTGTCCCGTGGCTGCTGCGGCGTGTTCGTGTCCTCGTACTGACACGACACGACACTAAAATTACCCAAAACTGACACAAAATCAAAGACGACCTATAGATCTACAAATCCATTCAAAAACAGTACAAAAACACTGAGTGAGGCATTTCATCGAACACATAGTTCTAGGTTAGGATACGTGTCCGATACGGACACGAAAGCAAATACAATTGACACAAAACTTACACTATAGCTAGGGGACATCTAGATCTAGGCTAGGATACAAAGAAAACAGAATTTAATTATAATTTGAAGGGTTTACCTATAGGGTGTCAAATGGCAAGAAAAGCCCCAAATCGATTGATTTTCGTTGCTAGCCAAATCCTCCAAATTGTTCCCAAACTGAAATTACTCTCCATGAATATCAAATAGAGGATGATTAGAATCTATTGCAAAAGATTTGGATCAAAAAGGAATTAAAATGGATTTATTATGAATTTGGGAAGATGGAAATTACCTTTCCTTTCAAAGAGTTGGAATGATACAAAAGAGGCAAGAACAAAGGAATAAGAGACTTTGTAGGGGGGATTCCCAATGTTGGCCGGCCACCTATGGCTAAGTTAGGGTTAGGGTTTAATGGCATAGGCCTTGGTCCAAGTTGCATTAGTCATGGAAATTATAAATTCCTAAGTCATAAGTCATTGAACCTATTCATTATTCCTCCTATTGAAACTTGATTCTAAATGACTAGACTTGGGTTGACTTAAGTTAGACTCGGGTCTCACCATACTAACCAAGTCACCATAGCTAGAGTCAACATCTAGGTTAGTCTCCAAAGTCTCAACTAGTCAAAGTTAAAAATAATAATCACCACTTCAATAAATCAAATAAATTCAAATTTTATAAAATAACTAAAATATCCTCAAGCTAAAATATGGTAGTGATAAATCTACCCTTCTTAAAAGAATTTTGTCCTCGAAATTAAAAGACGAAACTAAACTGATGAGAAGGATAGACAATCATACCTCAAGGTTCAAAAAGATATGGGTGTCGCTCGCGCATCTCATCCTCCCGCTCCCAGGTAGACTCTTCTGGAGAATGATGCCTCCATGCGATACGAACCAAGGGTATCACCTGGTTTCTCGGTATCTTCTCCCGGCAATCCAGAATCTCCACTGGCTGCTCTGGATAACCGAGAGTAGGTCCCATCTCAATCTCCGAATGGTCAAGTACATGGCTAGGATCAGCCACATACCGTCTCAACTGTGATACGTAGAATACGTTGTGGACACCCACTAGTACAGATGGCAAGTCTAGCCTGTAAGATACGTCACCGACTCTTCCGCAGATCAAGAAAGGTTCAATAAAGCGCAGGCTAAGCTTCCCACCTCTACCAAAACGTATGGTACCACGAGTCGGAGATATCCTCAGAAAAACCATGTCTCCAACCTAAACACAAACAAGGTCTCAAGTTACTAAATAATCAAACATGATAAAACAAACACAAATAAACAACCTACTTCTAATCCTATCTCTAATCTGTACCTCAAACTCCAAAGGCCTTCGGTGGCTATCGGTCCAATGCCGATGTCTGTCCTCCGTCACGTGAAGTCTGTCCCTGATGAGCTTCACCTTCTCGGCTGCGTCAACAACCATCTCAGGTCCCAATAAAGTTCGCTCTCCAACATCATCCCAAGATAAGGGTGTACGACATCTATGCCCGTACAGAGCCTCGAAAGGTGACATCTTAATGCTGGCCTGATAACTGTTGTTGTAAGTAAACTCCACCAAATATAGGTGATCCTCCCAGGATCCACCAAAATCTAAGACGCACATCCGCAGCATGTCCTCGAGTGTCTGAATAGTCCTCTCTGACTGTCCGTCCGTCTGAGGGTGGTATGCAGTACTAAACTTGAGCTGAGTGCCCAAACTAGTCTACAGACTCCGCCAGAAATAGAAAGTAAAGCGACTATCCCGATCCGAGATGATGCTGATCGAAACTCCATGAATCTTGACAATCTGTCGCATGTACATCTCTGCAAGCCTTTCGGTAGACGTATCCACTTTAAATGGCAAAAAGTGGGCCGATTTGGTCAACCTGTCTACGATGACCCAAATCGCGTCTTTCTCTCCTAGTGTACGCGACAATCCAGAAACAAAATCCATCGTGATGTTCTCCCACTTCTACTCTGGAATGGGCAATGGCTGCAATAAACCTCCTGGCCTCTGTCTCTCTGCCTTGACCTGTTGACAGACCAAACATCTGGCTACGAAGCGAGCTACCTCCCGCTTCATCCCATACCACCATACGTGCTCCCTCAGATCCCTGTACATCTTGTTGGCACCAGGATGTATAGACTACTGAGATCGGTGGGCCTCCTGTATGACCTGCTCCCTGAGCTCTCCACTAGGCACACACAGCCTGGAACCGTGCCTCAAAGCGCCATCCTCTGCAAGAGTAAACTCACCATCCACTAGCCCTAATCGAACCTGCTCTCGGATACACCGCAGAGCAACATCCTCGAACTGCGTCGACTTGATCCTCTCCATCAAGTTTGACTAAATCTGATGGCCCCACATCTGCATCTGAACTCCTGGCACAATCATCTTAATCCCTAGGCTCTCCAAGTCTTCTAGCAAGTGACGATCCATAGTCAAATACATGGCTGTCGGATACCTACTCAAGGCATCAGCAACTACGTTGGCCTTCCCTGGGTGATACTGTAGTGAGATGTCAAAGTCCTTTATCAACTCCAACCACCTGTGCTGTCTCATGTTGAGCTCCTTCTGTGTAAACACATACTTCAAGCTCTTATGATTTGTGAAGATCTCCACCCTCTCTCCATATAAGTAGTGTTTCCACAACTTCAAAGCAAATATCACTGCTGCCAACTCTAAGTCATGGGTAGGGTAGTTCTTCTCATGGGGACGTAACTGCCTGGAAGCATAGGCAATCACCTTCCTATGCTGCTGCAAGACACAACCCAAACCCTTCTCCGAGGCGTCACTGTAGATAGTGAACCCTCCCGATCCTGATGGGAATGTCAGAATCGGAGCTGTCATCAGTCGCTTCTTCAACTCATTAAAAGTGACCTGGCACACCTCTGACCAAACAAACTCGGCATCCTTCCGGGTCAGCCTAGTCAATGGCTCTGCAATCCGAGAGAAATCCTGCATGAACCTCCTGTAATAGCCTGCCAGCCCCAAGAAGCTCCTGATCTCTGCTACTGAACTCAGTGCCGACCAAGACTCAACTGCCGTGATCTTCTTCGGGTCCACTGAGATCCCATCTCCAGTCACCATATGACCCAAGAAGTCAACTCCGTCCAAAAAGAACTCGCACTTTGATAGCTTGCCATAAAGCCTCTCACCCTCTTGAGTGTCTCCAGAACTACTCTCAAGTGCCCTCATGCTCCTCCTCAGTCTTCGAATACACCAGGATATCATTAATGAACACCACCATGAACTTGTCCAAGTACTGGTGGAACACCTTGTTTATCAAGTTCATAAATACCGCCGGAGCGTTGGTCAGCCCAAACGGCATCACCAAGAACTCAAACTGCCTATACCGTGTCCTAAATGCGGTCTTCGAAATATCCTCCCTCTTTACCTTTACCCGATGATAACCTGACCTCAGATCAATCTTCGAAAAAACCCGAGCTCTGCTCAACTGATTAAAGGGATCATCGATCCGCGGTAATGGGTATCTGTTCTTGATCGTCAGGTTGTTGAGTGTCCTGTAGTCGATACACATCCATACCGACCCATCCTTCTTGGGTACAAAGAGTACCGGTGCACCCCAAGGTAAAGAACTCGATCGGATGAAGCCCTTGTCCTGCAGCTCATCCACCTGCTTCTTCAATTCCACCAACTCACTGTTGTTCACTCGATAGACATGCTGAGAAATTGGTTCCATGCCAGGAACCAAGTCTATCGAGAACTCAACATCCCTGTCTGGTGGATGTCCTGGCAACTCCCTCGGAAAGACGTCCATGAACTCTGGAATCAAAGGATGTGGAGCCACCTGCTCTTTAACTGAAACCCTGCAAAAAAGTCTGCTGCTCTGCTCCGCCTGCCGTCGGGTGAACTCAAACTCTGGCTCTCCTGGCGCTCCAAACAGAACTCTACCCCCACGACAATCTATGCTGGCGTGATGCCTGCTCAACCAATCCATATCTAATACGATATCGTAATTCGGTAGTGGCATTACGAGCATACTCACCTCTAACTCTCGACCTCCCAAAATAATACTCCGCTCTCTACAAACATCACTCACGAGGATAACACCACCCCCGGTCGTGATCTTGCAGATCCTAGGCAATGGTTTAGATATAAGGCAATGTCTAATAGCAAATGATATCGACACAAAACTGTGGGAAGCCCCTGAATCAAATAGAGCGAAAGCTGGAATGGAGTCGAGAGGAACCGAACCAGCAATCAACTCCCCAATGGCCTCTGCATCCTCGACCGCCATGGCGAAAGCTCGCCCTGCTGACCTCTCCGAGCATACTGCTGATGCTGGATGAACCTCTGCTGCTGAGTCTGCAGTAGTCCCTTCTGCTGCCCTGCCAGATCCTTGGCTCCCGCTCCCTGCACTACTCTGCCTGTGAACTGAGAGCACTCCTTCAGCTGATGGTCAGCTGCTCCACAAAGAAGGCACCTGCCCAATCTCTTCCTGCACTCACTCCACCCGTGCCCCGGCTTCTTACAGTAAGCACAGCTGGTGGTCTGCTGTCTCGGTGCCTGCTGCTGCACCCTTGGCTGCTGATGCTGCACCTGCTAGAATGGTACACGGCCCTGCTGCTGAAACTGCTACGGCTAGAACTGCTGCTGATGCACCTGCCTTTGTGGCTGCTGGTGCTGAAAATGAGGCCTCTTATCCTGACCCACGCTGCTGCTGGCTCCCTGGAAATCCTGACCTCTCTTCAGTTTCAACCCCAGGTCGTCCTCCACTGCCATGGCTCCAGTAAAGATCTCCGCGAAGGTAGCGTTCCGATCACTCTTAGTCAGTAATCGAACCTCCCTGATCAACCCTCGACGGAACTTCCTAGCCTTCATCTTCTCCGTCAGATCATCAATAAACCTGGCCAATCGGCAAAACTCTCTGGCGTACTCTGCAACTGTCTGGTTCCCCTGAACCAGACTCTCGAACTGTGCCTCAATGCCTCCTAGTGCCAAATTTGGGAAGAACTGCTCCTTGAACAGCTCCTTGAACTGCTCCCATGTCTGACCCTCTACTCCCACTCGGGGATCTGTCTGGTACCAGGTATGGGCTAGGTCCTGTATCTGACTGCCCGTTACCTCAATATGAAGTCTGGCTGGTATCTCCGCCAGCCGGAAAATCTTCTCGATGTGCTCAATCCAATCATCTGTATAGTGAATGCCCTCGGTACCCAGAAAGTCTCTAGGATATATCTTCTAGAAGTCCTGGATGTCCCTCTCCCTCATGCGAGGCTGCTGCGACCCCTGAGCAGACACTATCCCCACAGTCGTACGGACCAGCTGATGAGCCTCGTCAATCCCCTAACGAAAGTCGGCAGTCTGACGCTGCTGCTGCTGCTGATGAGACTCCAGAATCCTCTCCAGGAAAGAGAACAGATGAGCAGCATCTACCATCCCCGCAGGTGGAGGCTGCTGTGGCGGAAGGATCTCAGGAATCACCGGGCTCTGCCTCCTAACTGCTGGAGGTGCTCCTCCAAAAGTATCTGAAATGCCCACTCTTGAGGGATGAACTAGTGCTGCGGTACCGAAAGCTGGTTGCACAGGATGAGAGGTGGCAGACCCCTCTGTAACGTTCCCCTGTCCTGGGCGATGTGATCTAGTCTCGACCATCATGGAGATAGATCAAACAAGAAACCAATTTCTGAGAATGGGTCGAAATAGCAAAGGAGGACAGTTTATATTCAAAGGAAGACAATAAGCAGCAAAATATAGATATACATAATTTGATAAGGAGTTTTCCTAGTGTGATTGAGTACCTTCAAAATATCCTAATCCTACTGTAGGCTGTAGTGATACTCTAGTTCGAATACCACTACATAAAACTAGACCTGCATGGGCCACCACTAAAAATGTGTCACGACCCGCACCCTAGAGTAAGGGTACGAAAAGTGGGTACGTCCAGCCTACGCCGCAGTTTCGGTGGTAGAACGCTGTCCTAGGTCACAACATCTAACAATATAAGGTACCTGTACAGTATATACACTCCTAATGGAGGTGACAATACAGAAATACAGTCTCAATCACAACTAAGACAGAAATACGATAAGGTAGATAGATATGAAACGAATCCACACAGATACAAATAGATAGAGAGTCTAAGTATCTATGATATCACAATAATCCAGAAAACATCCCAAAACTCAAATACAGTAATCCAAAGAATAAGTACAACTAAAAATCACTACACTAGACTAAGGGTGTGTCATCTACTGCTAATGGATCCTGCTGGAGATCCAAGTCACAGCAATCCTCTAGGGTAGTCCAATAGTAAGTGGTACAGAGCGCCTCGTCTTCATCCTCTGTAATATTTTTAAGAGGTCCAGTCAGGGCAGAAGCGAGCACAATATATCTCATGCAAATCATAACAGGTTAGGAAATATAAACATGCTAGAGAGTAAGATACATGAAAACTGAAAGAACAACATGTTGTAAAAGAGAGAACTGTAAGTAAATAGCTACAATATATAGAGAGAACTATCAGTGACAAGTGAATCAGAGTACAAGATAAACATGTGAACAGCTGGATATGATTCATGGCTATACTAAAGAGTTGA
Organism: Iris pallida; assembly: GCA_029216955.1. Lineage (NCBI taxonomy): Eukaryota > Viridiplantae > Streptophyta > Magnoliopsida > Asparagales > Iridaceae > Iris > Iris pallida. The sequence continues at coordinate 3,162,933 of JANAVB010029816.1, read as the reverse complement.
TTCATGACTATACTACTTTGGAATTATTCACATGTTTAGTTCTACTCCCCCATCCCCAATCAATACACAAGGATCCAGTCAAGTTACGTTAAGATTCATGACTACGCTACTGACTCATAATGAGTGATTCATGAATAGATTCGTGAAGGCTCTGTGATAAATGAGAGTACAGGAATCACAAACAGATTCATGATAGATTCATGAAGCATGAGATACATGATGTAAGTGAAACACACAAGACATGAGTATCTGATGCTCCCAAGAGGGATAACATCTCATGAAGGGATGTATATAGTACCAATCCGTGTTACCAACGTGACAGCATTCAAGTAAAGTAATCTAGAACAGGAATATAATCCTAAGCAAGATATGAAATGATCAGAGAATGTACTCGCCTGATATCTGTATGTCTGAAGAGAATATACTATCTGAGGAGTGGTGTCTGGCTCCTATAGAATAGTACAAGTTACAACATGTCCAAAATAGTAAAATAGACTGCTACAATGCATTCTATATGATGTTTGGGTCAATCTAGGCTAAAGTCAACATTTGGTCAACTCTAGTCAACTACACTAGTCAAACTAGGTCAACTAGGTCAAGCCTAACCCAAACAAGTCTCACTATGCCTAGTCAGTCTATTCTAGCAAGCACACTTTATCACAAAGCCTTACAAGTCTATCAATCACACATCACATGTGTATACATGCCATATACACATAGGCTATATCATAGGAACCATAGGCTATATCCCATAGGCTATATGCCATATATAGTTTATATCACACATATTTAATTACCACATCCACCTATAGACTAATCATATAGGAAAAATATATATATATATATATATATACATATTACATATTTAACAATTTAGATATTACATATATATACATAATAGAGAGTGATAGAGTGACATGTGGCATGTGTGTGCGTGTATGAGTGTATGTGAGTGACAGGAAAGGGTGTAGTGTGTGGGTGTATAGGAAATCAACATAGGCTATAGTGTTGTGTCAATATGTTTCAGTTTGATAGTGGAATGAATGTCCGTGTGTGTGTATGATATGTGAAAATATTGTGTGTGTGTGTGTGTAATATGGAAGACAGTGCACAAACAGTGTATAAATTCCCAGTTTACAGTCCATGTGTGTTCCCAGTTTTTCAGTGTAATGTGTGTGTCAATATATATATAGCAGTAGAGAATGTGTGTAAGCTATTTACAGGTTTTAGAGAAATGTGTGTTAGTATGGTACATACATCAGTTTGTAGGGTGTGTAGAACTCAGTTACAGTGCCAATGTGCTCAGATTCATATGTGAGTGTCTATAAGTGATATAGGAAAACAGTGTACACAATTAGTGTATTAAAACTCAATAAAAACGACTTCAGCTTACACATTAACAGTTCAGGATTTCAGTTTATACATGTCAGTCCCAAATCAATTCAAAAACACATGAATCCCTAATCAATATGAACCTAACATGTACATAAAACCTAGGTACATTTAAATGAATTAACATTACAAATTAATCAATATAAAACAATTTAAGAATATATTTAAATCTTAGAATTTTAATTCAGGGAGCTAAGTATCAAGAAATTGGGGATAACCCATTTTCAAATTCGAAATTAAATCAATAATTCAAACTAATGGTTGGTAATCCATGTGTCACAAGTGGAAGTGTCATAGGTGTGTCCTAGTGTCATGGAACTGGACACAAACGTGTCCGAATCATTATAATCATTACATGAACACATACTCAGTGCACAGCCTCGTGCACGTGTGCACGCGTGTCTAGCACACGACATACGACACAACACCAGTGTGTGTCCACACACTCGCCTAGGGTAGGGCTGCAACCCTGACATCCTGAACTGTGTCCATGAGACACCACGACACGACACAGAGCCCGTGTCAGCAGTGCCTGTGGCTCGCGCGCACAGCGACAACGGCCAGTGCAAGCCCGATTGCGTGTCCGACTCGACACGATGCGACTCGATACTTGAGGGGGCTTGTCTCAGTCACTGCCCCTCGGTCCTCGCCAAGTTGCACGTGTCGAATCGCCTTGTCCAGGGAGAAATTCAACCCGAGCAGCAGGACAGTGTCCCATGGCTGCTGCGGCGTGTTCGTATCCTCGTGCTGACACGACACGACAGTAAAATTACCCACAACCGACACGAAATCAAAGACGACCTATAGATCTACAAATCCATTCAAAAACAATTCGAAAATAGTACAAAAACACTGGAGGCATTTCATCGAACACCTAGTTCTAGGTTAGGATACGTGTCCGATACGGACACGAAATCAAATACAATTGACACGAAACTTACACTACAGCTAGGGGACACCTAGATCTAGGCTAGGATGCAATGAAAATAGAATTTAATTGCAATTTGAAGGGTTTACCTATAGGGTGTCAAATTGCAAGAAAAGTCCTAAATTGATTGATTTCTGTTGCTAGCCAAATCCTCCAAATTGTTCCCAAACTAAAATTACTCTCCAGAATATCAAATAGAGGATGACTAGAATCTATTGCAAAAGTTTTGGATCAAAAAGAAATTTAAATAGATTTATTATGAATTTGGAAAGATGGGAATTACCTTTCCTTTCAAAGAGTTGGAATGATACAAAAGAGGCAAGAACAAAGGAATACGAGACTTTATAGGGGATTCCCAATGTTGGTCGGCCACCTATGGCTAAGTTAGGTTAGGGTTTCATGGCATGGGCCTTGGGCCAAGTTGCATTAGTCATGGAAATAAATTCCTAAGTCATAAGTCATTGAACCTATTCATTATTCCTCCAATTGAAACTTGATTCTAAATGACTAGACTTGGGTTGACTTAAGTTAGACTAGGGTCTCACCATACTAACCAAGTCACCATAGCTAGAGTCAACATCTAGGTTAGTCTCCAAAGTCTCAACTAGTTAAAGTCAAAAATAACAATCACCACTTCAATAAATCAAATAAATTCAAATTTTACAAAATGACTAAAATACCATCAAGCTAAAATATGGTAGTGACATTGGGTGCAGGCGTAGGGCCCACCACCCTCATATATATGTCTAAGTATGGTTGGTTGGTTGCGTGAATCGTATGATTGCTTATGTAAATTTCTAACCATTGCAGGCTAGGCAAAATGGGACGGAGATGAGCACGATCACTATGTTCATGTTCATATTATGTCTAACTGTATCTGCTATAGGAATACGATATTGGATACATTTATGATAAGAGGCTATGCTTGAATATTGCCATGAAATTGATCCTAAGGCTAAATAGAAAGATCACCAAATAATGTTGCATGTTTTACTAATGTACTTAGTATTTGGTTTGGGTGCGAGTGGGTCTTGATCAGTGCAGCGAGGATGAAAGCACTAATCCCCCACTAGTTTGCTTGCATATTCAGGTTATGATCGGCTCGGGGCGGGGCTTGGCTTGGACGCGTCGAGGCATGGAGTCCTTAGCATTTCAAGAGGAGCTGCCGCATAGGCGTTCGGACTTACAACATGGAGATGTTCGGCCGAAGACTACTTTTTGGCTATAAGAAGGCATAATGTATGGAACAATGTAATCCTTTGTGAGCTAGAGAGGTCATGAGCGTTGTAGCCAGTTGGCATATTCAGTTGGGCTATGCAAGCCTTTGTAACCTTCAGTTTATTATTAATAAAAGAGATTCTTATTGTATACTCTGTTTCCTTCCGCTGCTTATGTTATCAATTTGAGATAAATACTATGTGAACCTGTTATCTTGCCTTGCACGAGCACAACTCCAGGCTCGTGCGGCATCACGCTCCAGCGAAGACGATGATTCGGGTGAAATCTAGCGAGGATGAACGATTTTCCGAGTCGGGGCGTGACAAGTTGGTATCAGAGTGGTTCCATCCTCTTGACCGTGAACAAACCTCTTTGACCTTCAGTTGCTTCGATATCGAAAGTTAGTTGACTCTAAGTTGTTTCCGCAACCGCATGGCTCATGGATCTGCTCGATGCTATATTAGATGTTCCATACAATAAGTCTATATTAAGTGCATACGTCTGCCACAAGTATATCGAGACTATCACGCTATCTCCGAGTGCCATCGAAGAATGTTGGTTGCACAAGGTGCAACGAGTTATGATATATTGGTTTTCTGAAGTGCAACAAAGTTGGGAGTCGTTTGCACGAAGTGCAACGAATATGGTGATGTTGGTTGCATGAAGTGCAAAGAGATACGTGTTATTGGTTGTACAAAGTGCAACGAGTCGATATATGAGGCGACACATGTTATGTGGCTATACAAATGGTTATGAATTGTTGGTTGCACGGAGTGTAGCAAGTCGTAAATCGTTTGTTGCATCGGTGCAATAAGTCGACATGGTATGATACATGTTGTATGGCTATACGGATGGATAGCGATATGTTAAACGAGACTAGGTGATGACCTTAAGTATCGAGAATAAATCGTTGCACGAGTTGCAATGAGTGAGATTGGAAGATCGCGGATGCGATAATAACGAGTCGAGTCGGTCGCTAAGTCGAGTTTGAGTAGGCGAACGTTTATGTTGACCGAATGTCACGTTGAGCTTTAAATAAGCGAATGTTGCGTGTGTGATCGATATGATCGCCAAGACACGGCTAGATTTGAATGTATGTCAAACTTGGACGAACGACTATCATGTTGGTCCAGTTGTTGTGCCAATGAGTAAGAAGAACGCTAGATCTGGGATCGGAAGGACCGTCACGGGATAGTTAACTTGAAATAGATGTCAGACCTATGCGAAGTGTAAAGTCGAGTGATGACTCGATTTCGAGTGGTATATGCAATACCACTTGTGCGATCAGTGTAGCAAAATATTGTATCGATAATGATAGGCTCAATTTCTGAGTGGTATATGCAATACCACTTGGCGATAGCTATGTTAAGCCCTTGGTGACTTGTAATAGATTGCGTCAAGACGATTGTGTCGGTTATGATAGGTTTGTTCGCAACAGACGGAGTAGTAACAAGACTCGATAGAAGTCGATACGAGTATGCTTCGATGAATTGAGTTGAACGATTATGCGCAAAGGTGTATCCATGGATGATACGTCGATCGATGATTTGTTAAGTATAAGTCGAACGATAGGCTGAGCATAGCGAGGGAATGTTGCGTTGAGGAAATAGTCGACTCGGTCGAATTTGTGTTGAGTTAGTACGAAGACTTGTTCGGAACGTGTTGAGTAGGTACGAAGAAATCGTGCAAACGAATTTGAGTTAGCGCGATGAGTCGGTAGCACAATTGAAAGTACGAGTTAGGGATATGAGAATGGATATATGAATTGGAAATTGTGTCGCGATGACAGTAGTTAGTTACGACTGAATAGATCTTGACGTGTGTAAGACTTGATTCGTATTCGAGTTCGGATGATAACAGTGATCGCAACGAATTGGAGCTTATAAGAGAGGAAGATGTTCAAGGTATGCATATCGATGATGATATTGAGGCGTATCAAAGACGATATGTAATAACTCGGGGATACTCTGATCAAATGGACGAAAATTATGTTGAGCATTGTTGTTGGATGAATAAGAGGCAAGTTAAGTTGATGCTGGTTCAGATGAAACGAAAGTATCTTGATTGTTTCAAGGATAACCACAATGTTGACATTCTTGTCTTATGCAAGTGCAACTCCAGCATCGCACATGCGTCATACCAAATTAGGGCGATCATTCCGTGTGAGCGCTGGTATGGTGATTCATACAGCAGGAATGATCAAACTTACAAGGCATGGCAATAATTGGATTTGACTTGTGGTTTGATGCGAAAGTTGTTCGAGGATAGTTTTGATGGTATGGAATGTATCGAACTATGATCACGAATAGGTAAACTCGGACTTGAGGCGAGTAGATGTCATATGACTAGCAAAGATAGTCGACGGTAATACATGAGTGATTCGAGTAGTAACAGCATGCAATGTGCATAAGTGATTCGAGTAGTTAACGGTGCATCAGTTGCGCGGGGGTAGATAAATTGTGGATTGGTAAATTATGTCGGATTGGATAAAATCTCATAGAAATTGTCGGAAATTGATTTGGCTCCGCGATAGGATATAGCTTGGTTCGTAGTAACTGTCCCTCGTTGATGATCTTCAATTATCGAGCGTAGTTTCAGGGCAGATGACCCTAGAAGACTTGACCGCCAAATCAAGTGAATGTTGAAGCCCCATAGGATGACCCAATGAAGTCGCACAAGAAATTTTATCGAGGATGAAGGATGATGTAGTACATGTTGAGGATAAATGTAAGCAATTAAGTATCGTGTTTCGGAAGTTAGCGAGTAGCCTTCGACTAAATCGATATGGTTAGAAAATTTATGATCGATCGAACGGGTACGTAGATAGACTTGGTTGGTCGATAATTGAATAGATGTTGAGGAACGTACTTAGCATAGTGATACGGAAAGGCGATTGCAAGAATTCTGCAACTCGTGAGAGCGACGAATAGTAGAACAATCCTAAGAGTTGTGTCGTAGACCGGTTTGAGTAACGATTAGGTTATATGTGTTGAACGCACATTCTATGTTACGAAACGAACTAGTCGGAATTGATTCAAAATTTGAGTAAAGGATTCATACTTGGCCAAGAATCGAGTAGGCGTATCGTAAGAGACCTTGGGTCGGAAAGATTGTTGCCTTGGAGCATCGTAGACTCAAGTTGACCTTTTGTGTCGGGAGAGATTAAGCACGATGTCTGGATAAGTTACCTAGCGGGGGTAGCCCAGACGCAATACGTAGATAGTTCGAGAATGTGGATCGTGTTGGAATAGTTGCGTGCGAAGCATAGTATGCACTACAAAAAAAGTGACCTTTGGGGACAACAAAAAACTGTCTTAAAAACTGCAATTACCGTCCCAACAAATATTTGGGACGACCTTTGGGACGGGAATGGCCGGTCCCATTAGGGTGGCGTGGCAAAAACTTTAGGGACAGATATTGCCGTCCTAATTACTGTTAAAGGACGGTTAGGCAAAACGTCTCCAAAGTTTTCAAATTTATGCTTTTGTGTGACGGTTTATTAATGTCCCAAAAAACAAGTTTTTGTAACAGATATATTTCGTCCTAATAAATAAGGGACGAAATTTTAAAAAGTACTGTAATCGTGCAAAAAAACTTAACAATTGTTTAAATTATTATGGAATTACTAATTTCCTGTTTATATATAAAATATATAATTGAATTTTATATACAACAAAAATTCATACAGAACTATTTTTATTTAATCGGAAATGCATATGGTAGCCGCAACATTAACAAAGCGTAGCCGCAACATTAACAAACAATTTCTATAAAACATATTTAAAGGTAATATCCCATTGTTCACAAAATGAAATCCAAGTCTTACATCACTTAGAGTGTTCCCATCAAGTTTTACATCAGCAAGCATTCACTTAATTTATAAAATAAATCTACGACTTTTTACACAAGTCTAAAACATATATATTTGATTTTCCACATCCATTGACAAACCGATCCACATATCCATGGCTGCCAGCAGCATTGGCTACCTGAAAACAAAATAAAATCTACGACTTTTTACACAAGTCCAAAACATATATATTTGATTTTCTACATCCATTGACAAACCGATCCACACATCCATGGCTGCCAGCAGCATTGGCTACCTGGAAACAAATGAATAAGCCAAAAATATGGTTAGTTATAAGTTAATTGGGACCTCAGATTCATGGAAAATTAATTTGCGACAGAGACTTACTTGAGTATATCAGGAAGGCAGAAAGCACCCACGAACATACTTGCAACTTATGCTTTGAGCTCAGTGCTAAGCTCACTCTTCATCCTCTCGAGCTCTTCCTTATGTCGAGCCTCTTGCTCAAGACGCTCAGCTTTAAGATCATTTTTTATGTCTCAACCTCTTTTGTATGTCGAGCCTCTTGCTCATCACGCTCTTCTTAACGCCTCAGTCTCTTCTTGTAGTTTCTCCGTGTCTTTTCGCAGTTGCTCAATTTCAGCATTCGTTATTTTTTTAAGTTCTATCTGAGATGTTGAAGATTGACCACTTTGTCTTATACCCACTCCTCGGCCTAAAACTCGTCCGTGCCCATCTTGTCCAACCACTTCCGTGTAAACCTTATTCAATTGCTCCTCGTTGTCTCGTTCTTCCACGGTAGCTCTTCAATCCGCCTTTCTAACATTTTCTATAACATGCAAGGAGATGTGTTACTTTTTGCTAATTTATAATTGACATTAAACCAAATATTTAGTAGACATATATTATAATACCTCTGTACCAGCCGCTCCGTCTTCTTCTTTATAACTGCCACCTTTGCCTCGAGTAGCTCTCCACATGTTGACAAGGTCGACAGGCTTGTTTTCCAACCTCCTCTGAAGTGTTTGTACATGTTCTAAACATAAAAGTAAAACATTATACACTATCAACTAGAAAGACATGCTCTTTATTAAAAAAAACACAATACAACCTTTCTCTTTATCTTTGGAAATGATCTTCTTCCTGTTCTAGGGAGGGCACAAAGTTTTCCTCGATTACCTTTGTTTGTCTCCGAAACTTTCTAAAAATTAATGAATATTATAACTAAACTGAAATTAGTGTTCACTACTAGTATAAATATTGATCAAGCTATTTGTTAGTTGAGTCATACCTTTGTCTCATCCAAACTCCAATATGCCACTAGCGTTGGCCATTGACTGGGCTCCACCCGGGGTGGTACTTTTTGTAAACGCTCTGCATTGGTCTCGAATTTTTGATAGAAGTCCTTCTTCATGCGGTGCTCGAAGGCTCTCCAAGCAACTCCCATCTTTCTAAAACAAATATCTTTAAAGCCATCAGGAGCATTTGTGTTTTCCTAAGAAAAAAAAAGTTAATAGTGACCCAAAAACAGTTCGGTACCTCAAAATTGATTTCAGTATAAGCTTCCTAATGCTCTAAATCAGTGCAAATCCATGCAAATGCAATAGATCAGCACCTTTGGCAAATGTATCAGGAATGTGTTTTTGCATTTTTTATATGTTTCCATTTGATTTGAAGATATTTCATAGCTGCAGGCATGCATATGGTTCTTATTGCAGAATTAGTATTTAGTAAGCCTTATTGAAGATCAATGTGAACTGTGAATAAAATGTTTGAATGTCGGTTTATGCCACCAAAAATGCAGTACCAAGAAGTTAAATAATTCTAGATTAAATATCGGCCTTGCGCCAAGAGACAAAGAGAAGGAGTTACCTTCACCGATAACCAGATCATTTCGAGAGTATCCTTATCGGCCTTGCGCCAAGATAGCATTGTTAATGGGAACAGTTCACCATTTCGTACAAGGTTACCAAGATGAGACATCAAACAGTGTGCATTTTCTCCAACCGGTTGACAATCTTCATCCCACTCTATAATTTTTCTTACTCCGCTATCCCAGTCTTTCCATGGCTTGGCAGGTCCTCTACCTTGCCTAGCGGAAGCACAACTCCCCGTAGTACCTAATAAGAAACACGAGGGAAAGACTCTTTATAATTGTAAAACGCTGGACATGAGTGAGGAGTGTTAGTTAGTGGGTGTGTACAGAGTGTAATGTATATATAATCATGAGTGCAAAATCATGAGTGAGGAGTATTAGTGTTGTGTAAATGAGTGAGGAGTATTAGTGTAGAGAGTGTATTGCTTTTACAGTAGACAACTCCCCATAGTACCATCAGAAACTTCTTGTGTCTTTGAACAACAATAACAAAAGCAGAGCTGTATGCAAGTCAGAAACTTGTTGTGTCTTTGGACAAATCCCCACAGACATCGAAATAATAGTAATAATACAAAAATGAGTACTAATACAGTAAAGGCACAACATGGTATAATCTTATAGGTACATGTATACATGTCTATAAATGTACATATGTAGAAAAAATTAAGTGTAAAATCATGCCTAGAGACACTCAGAAACTAGAAAGCAGAGAACCATATCTGACACATGCCGTTGTCAAGAAAGGATCATGCTACAGCCCCTAGGCTTGAGAGACAAACTTGCTGATGCAACAAGAGTGGTTTAGATGACAGTATTATAACTGATATAATGGAGGCATGAAGAGTATCAGAATTTTTGATACTAAGAGTGGGTCTTACAGTTTGATGGCTAACTCTGATACCCGCGTATGCTTGTGCTTCCATATATCCATCTGTTATGCAGGCAAAAATATTACCAAGTACCCATCACTTAAAAGTCCTCTTACAGATCCTCTGCAATACTAAATTATATCTATACTAGAGTTTTCAATCACAGGTAAATCAAAGGGTGAACAACGGAAACTCCCAATACTCGATTGCACACCCCCTTTCCCGGCTGCCAGATCAAGGTTCAGGTCTAAAGGACGTGGGTTCAAGTCCCCTATTAAACATACTTGCTTGCTACAGGTGTTTTGGAAACCAGGGGATCCTACTGGTTGTCCTGTGAACTATGTTTGGCTAATTCCCCCAAAGACACACAGCTATTCATATGTTTTGAAAGACAGACATTAGAGGTTTCAGGACGGGATAGAGGGTTTCAGGACAAACATCACAGAGCACCACAAAACATCATCAAAATCGAAAGTTATCAAAGCAAACATCACAGAGCACCACAAAACATCATAAAAATAGAAAGTTTCCATGTGAATGGAACAAAAATTAATGAAGTTTCAGACAAAGCCATAAATTCAAACATCATGAACTAATAGAAAATCGTATCAAAATTCAACCTTTTTGCACACACTCGATCAAATAGGAAAATAAGAGATTCCCACAAAAGAAAATATCACAGAGAACCATAAACCATCTTCAAAATGAAAACTTTGATGTGATTGAAACCCAAAAAAAAGAGAAACTTAAAACTTCAGACAAGACCAGAAGATCATACATCAGAACAGTATTAAAAAAAATCTAACTTCTAGGGATGCATATTCAACCAAGTAGGAAAAAAGAGATGCCCATTAGAGGCATCATGTAGAACCGCAAAGAATCATCAAGATGGAACGTTTGCATTGAGGCCAGCTGATGCATTGAGGCCAACAGTAGTTTAATTTCAAAATTGAACGTTTGCATTGAGGACGAGAGTTGGCGAATACTTACCCTTCGGTGTATTATCTACCGGCTCATCTTCGCTCTCCTCAAAGCACCGAGATGCTGATCCAGGGCTGCCCAAGATATCCTCCATAAAAGAAGGTTCTAATTGAGGATCCAATGTCCTCTTCCCCTTTGCTACAACATCCTCCATATTCTGGAGAATGCGAGATGATTTACGCGTAGGACCATTGTATACAATCTGGAAATGCATAACACATATAGTAATAGCATCACTCTAACAAGTTAGTGAATAAAATATTTAATTCATGATCAAATTATTTACCTTTTCTTTTTAGCACCAATAGATTCTTCATTCATATTGTTACCGTCATCCAACTCATGGGCAACACAAAACGACTTACGAGTAGGACCATTTGTAACCTGGAAGAGAATAAAAATAATAAATGATGACCGATGTTCCAACAATTATTAAATTAAAAAAACAAATTTATTAACCTTTTTACTCTAAGGACAGGAGGTTCATCATTAAGTTGCTACCTTCCCCGCTAAGAAAATCATCATTGTCGAGCACTCTTTGTTCATCATCTCTTTCAATTGTACTTCGTTTTTCCATCTTACTTGAACTTGTAGGAATATTCTCTTGGGATTCATCACAAGATTTGAAACTTCTTGCAATTTCAAAGCATCTATTTTCATTTTATTTCTAGCAATATTGTCCATTCTTTTCTTCTCATATTCTGTTACGGTCCCAGGCTTGATAAACAGTTTCTTAACATTTGACATTTTTTCCATCTATGACCTGAAAATAAATGAGATAAAATCACCCAAATAAGTAAAGTTGGTATTATTAGGCTAGAAACTAAGTGCATAATCAAATGGTATAAAGTTATACCAGTATTGACTAGTTATACTATTGTAAGGTTATACCTAGGTGTCAACAGCATGTAGATACACTACTAGCATGAAAAGTGTATGCAAAAATAGATGTATTCTATACATGAGGATGGCACATCAAACAAAACTTAACCAAAAGTCTGGAATTCTATACACAGTATTTATAGCTATCAAATTAACTACCAGTGCACAACAAGTTAGTTTAGTGTATCAGATTTTGTGTGCAGTGTGTAGATCATTTAGTGTATCCGAAATATGAGGATGGCACATCAAACAAAACTTAACTAAAAGTCTGGAATTCTATACACAGAATTTATAGCTATCAAATTAACTAGCAATAGTTTGAAGTATCAGAGTTATAGATGAACATTAGCAGTATCAATGATCAAAGGGTGATGGTCCAGATTTGAGTGTATTCAATGAGTACCAGTTTGTATTTTGCAGAATTGAACAGTTCACAGCCAATAATTAGAACCAGGTGCAGTTATTTGAAGAACAAAAGTGCACAGCAACTAGTTTAAATTTAAGAGTATTGGTATTATTATGTTTATGAAGAACACAACAATAGTGCAATGGTGCAAAGGAGTAGTACACAGTATCAGAAATCTGATAGTCAATTAAATAATTTGGAATGACTCCCAAAATCAATATGTTCAGAATATTTGAAGAATAATTTGAAGAACAATTTAGAATGACTAGCAAATCAATATATGTTCAGTATGAAAAAAATATTCAACAAAAATAATTTAGAATATTTGAAGACGTGTTTTTATAGAGAGTTTTGGGCAACCTTTTGGGTTCAATCTTGAACTAGATCTGCAGAATATTCAACCGCTTCAATTTATTTCAATAGAATGGTCACAGACTACCAACAACATGATTGGACAAGTGAGGAGGATGGTCAAGAAAGGATTATTGCTGCTCATCATCAATCTCGTCTTGGTTATCATCACCATCACAATTAGTTGCGTCAACAACCAAGCCCTCCACTCCTTGCCTAACCCAAGATCCATTATGAGCTTCATCCAAATGTTGCAGGCTATAAGGTTCTATTCTATAAACTTCTGAATCTTCTAAAGTTGTTGAGTACTTGTCAAATGTGTCTCGTGGTGACATCTGAACAACAACATGCCAATCGGGTCTAGAGGGTCTTGAGTGTACCAAACTTGTTCTGCTTGGGATGCTAAGATATAAGGTTCATCAGTCACTCTCTTCTCTTTGTATACAAATGATTGAAGTTTACTAGAGTAAAGTTAACTCATCCAGTTTTCGGCCCACTCGTGGGTTAACCCAATTGTACTTAAATAACACAAACTTCATGCCATTTAAATATTTAATTTCAATGATGTATGTTAGCTGTCCGTAGAATGTAACATCTCCTGGAAGAGGATTTCTATCTTTTCGACTAGAATAACTCATCTGTTCAGCTTTGAGGAGGACTCCACTGTTTTGAGTTTTTCTACGAACATCAACTTCTTTGTTCGAAATCTAAAACCATTAATAATGTAAGAATTAAATCTCAGTGCATCCTTAAGAGGACTCGAAGCTAAGCTTATTATCTCCTCTGATATTTGTACATCGCCTTGTAAACCCTTCACCTACATTTCAAAATCATTAAATCAGAAGTTCAATAATGATATAAAAGGACCATTTTTATAATTTTTTTTTATTCAAAGTACCAAAAAAGGATATATCCACTTACATGTTCCTTAAACCAAGTGCCAAATTGTTCATTGTGAAGGCGACTAACAAGGTGTTGTTGTGAAGCTTGCGGATATTTTACTGCAAGTTCAGCAAGATGTTTTCTGTAGAGATGTCAAATATATATAAATTTCATAACTAAATGAGAGGATACAAATAAAGGTATTAATCAAGCTGACAACTTACTCAATGAATGGTGTCACTGCCTCCGTGTTGGCAAGCACATATCGATGAGCTTGCATGTGCATGACTGGGTCAAGTAGAAAGTGCACCTCTTTACCTACAGCACGACCAGATTTCTTCCCTCCATCATGATTTCTTCTTTGCCGTTTCATTCTAGTTTCCACATTATTATCCAAATACTTTGAACAAAAAGTCATGCATTCTTCCAAAAGTACTGATTTAGCAATAGAGGCCTCTGGATGAGCACGATTCCGCACATAGAGTTTTAAAGTGTGCAAATACCTTTCCATTGGATACATCCAACGATACAATATTGTCCCAGCAATCTTTAATTCATCAACTAAATAGATAGGCAAGTGTTCCATTATATCAAAAAATCCAGGCGGAAAAATCTTCTCAAGACTACAAAGGGTAAGCGCCATACGATCTTCAAAATTTTCTAAGTCTGCCATACTATTTACACTTGAACACAATACCACAAAGCAGTTGCTTAATTCAATTAAGGATATAACAACATGCTTTGGCAAGACCCTTCGAATAGCTATAGGAAGTAATTGTTGTATCAAAATATGATTATCGTGACTCTTCAGACCCCATATACTCCGCTCTTCCATATGCACGCACCGTGATATATTAGATGAATAACCGTCAGGGACTTTTACATCTTGCAACACTTTTATGAAAATGTCCTTCTCTTTGTTTCTCATTGTGAACTCGGCTGGGGGCAAGTACTCTTGAGTTCTTCCTCGTGGTTGAGGATGCAACTCTGATCGAATTTTCATATCTCTGAGGTCTTTTCGAGCCTTCAAATTATCTTTTGTTTTGCCTTTAGTACCTAACAAAGTAAAAAGAATATTATCGCAAACATTTTTTTTAATATGCATAACATCTAGATTGTGGCGAATCAAATTATGTTCCTAATATGGTAGTTCAAAAAGATGCTCTTCTTCTTCCAACTCAATCTTGTTTTTGGCAAATTCTGTGTTTTTGCGATCTCTTTTTCTTGTTCTTCTTCCCTTTTCCTCTTGCTGAACCCATCCTCCTTCTATATTCAGTTTCAATCTTCAGATCATTTAATTGCTTCAACACTTGTGTTCCAGATAATTTCAACGGTGGAGGCCTCATTTCTAGCTTGCCATTAAAAGTTACCCTCTCTTTCCGAAACTTATGGCGCACTGGTAAGAACCGACGATGACCCCAATAACAATACTTGCCACCATTTGTCAAATGGGTAGCTTGATGATCCCTATTACAACAAGGGCAAGCAAATTCACCTTTTGTGCTCCATCCAGATAACATAGCATACGCAGAAAGTCGTTGATTGTCCACAACAATGACGTATGTAGCTGAAATAATTGTTTGGTTGATGCATCATAAGTGGAGACACCAACAGCCCATAGCTCTTTCAACTCCTCAACCAACGGTTGTAAATAAACATCAATCTTATCACCTGGACCTTTGGTCCATCAATAAGAGTAGACAAATAAAGTTAGGTTGCTTCATACACAACCATGGGGGTAAGTTGTAGGGGACAACCACAACAGGCCAAGTACTGTGAGAAACACTCATATTACCAAACGGATTAAATCCATCAGTAAGTAACCCAAGTCTAACATTGCGGCAATCTCCAGCAAAGGACGGATTTTGCTCATCAAACACTTTCCAAGCACGAGAATCTGCTGGATGCCTCATTACACTATCATCTATTCGTTTCTCAGCATGCCATCTCATGAGCGAAGATGTATGTGATGACCAAAATAATCGTTGCAGTCTTGGTTTTAAAGGAAAATATCGAACCTTTTTTTCAGAAACTTTTTTAACCTGGTCAACCTGTCACGACCCGCTACCCAAATTGTTGTGCCGGGCCGAGTCATGTCCAGCCTACGTTTGAGATAAAACGTAGTAAGCTGTTCTAAAGACAACAGGATAAGACTAAATGTGCTAACAGTTCTATAAGTGAGTAAAAGTCATAAATGCTCCAAACACAAAAGTTGTCTCATATAGTAATAAGTCCAAAGTACAAGTCTGAAATATAAAACTGGATACATGTCCAGTTACAAAATACGTAGTCTAATACATGACTACACTAAGTATCCCAAGTGACTATGCAAACTAGGCGAGTTTTCCCGCAGGTACATCCTCGTAAAGCAAAGCCGGGTCCTCTGCAGTATCTCCATAATATGAGTCGCAGAGTAACTCCTCCTCAGTAAGGATACCTACAACGTTATCCTGTCAGGATGGGAGCAAGTACTGATTCTAACAAACTAGCATATGAAACATGGAAATGAACATAAGAGGAATAACTGGAAACATGGCATCACATAATCTATCATGGCAAGGACACATATGTCATAGAGACAGATGTATATGTAATATTTAAAACTGTAGCAGGTACGTGATCGTTAATAGGTGTACAATGTGCAGGGGCACATGTAAATAAAATGTACATACGTACAAGTGTACAAGTATAGGTGTACCTCCGTACAGAAATGCGGGATAATAGCCTACGGTGCAGTAACATATAAAATAAAACTTTGCTCAGTACGATAAAGGGGGCATGATCACGTACTCTACTATCAGTTTCCCTATAACCCATATTCTAATCATGTGCGAGATACATAAAGACTATTCTAAGCATGGTAGTAACTGAAAGTACAACATGTGAAGATTTAACTTGCTACCCCAAGGATCAGTATTTAACATGGTTGGATTTGTAGTTCATTTATGTAACAGTATTAAAGTTTGTAGAAAGTACTTGCCTCTAGCAAAGCAAGCTGCGATAAAAAGTGCTATAGATGTCTGGTAACTCATCACTGTAGAAATAAATATATAAACTTAGTTTTTACACTAAGCTAAAACACTAAGACACTAATTGGTGCAACACGACTTGTGACTGGGCACCTAGCCAAAATAATGACTTTAGCATATGAGACCAATGTGGGGTGACACACTACTATAACTAACTTTCTAGGGTCTTTACACTAGTGAGGGGTGAGGTTCAACACGGCTATAACTCAAATTAACACAAAAGTTGCAAGTCGTAATTATTCAATAAATAAATCAAATGAACATTGTGTTCCAACAATTTTTGAGATAGACAAAAGCTTAATTTTACATAAAATAAAGTATCAAAATGATCCTTGTTAATTATAGAAATTTATTATAATTTTTTTGGAATTTATTAACCAGTACAAGTTTTTTATAAAAATTAGTTTTCCTAAGTACACAGAAAATGAGTTTTGGTTTCATATGCCAAAACAGTGGCAAAACTGTAAATTAAATAATATAAAAATCATACTAAATTAGCTAAGTTAACATAGTATCTAAATACTATTTTTCCAGAATTTTAACAGCAATTAAAGTATTTTTAAAAATTCAAAAACAGCATTGTACACATTTGAAATTAAATAATTAATTATCTGCGTATTTTGTCCATGTATATAATTTGAACCAAAGTTCAAATACAGGTCCCAAGGCCATGAATCAAGTCCAATATGACTTATACAGGTCTTGAATGTGTGAAAACATATTTGGGCCTAAAAACCCATGCTAGGCTTGGACACCAAATGGTTGCAGTAATTTAAAAATACACAAAAATACAAAAAACTAAAAATACATAATAAATATTAATATTTTAATAAGGTAAATACATAGTAGTTATAAAATATGACAAGTATATTTACATAATAATAATTTACACTAGGTAGAGTGAAATACATATATAAATGTATATCTATAATATTTATATACATATAAATAATAGATATTTACAAAATGGATATATACATACATATGTTAAAAATACATATATATATATATAAGAAATACTTAACTATAAAGTATATATATATACAAATATTGTATACATATATATAATAGTTTATATAATAATATAGATATACATATGAACATTATTCATATATACATATATGTACATAAAAAAAAAAAAAATATATATATATATAATATAATATAGATATATATATATATATAATATATAATATATATATATATATTACATACATATATAATAAAGTACTAAATATATATATATATATATATATATATAAATACTGCATATATATATTAATACAGTATATATAATAATACATATATATATATACAAATACATGTATACATATATATATATATATATTATAAATAATAAACAAAAGAAAAACAAAAGAAAAAGAAAACACACAAAGGGGGGGCTCGAACTCGGCCCACTGGGTCGAGTTCTCAGACTCGATCGGGCTGGCCAGGGGGTAAGCCCACGGCTTGTGTTTGGGGTTAGGGTTCTGTTTATTTTATTTTGGTTTTAGTATATAACAGTACACCCGATATAACAAATCCTGTGTCCTGACAGTTAGGGACACAGGTGTCTTGTGTCAGGGTTGTTTACGACTCGCACGACACGAGTTTGCTGTGTCCACACTCACCAATAGAGTCGTCGTGTGTTGGCGAGTCCCACAAGTGAAAACGAGACACAATAGGACACGAAAATAAACTGACACGTACGTGTCCGACTTCGGGGGGTTTTGAGAGCTCTGGACGGCGGAGGAGGCGATGGGGCGGTGGCGCTCGGGTGGCGATCGACTCGCCTCGTTACTGCACGTCGGTTGATGGTGGTGGATGGGGGTGGCGACCGTCGAGGAAGCGGCACTGGGTAGATGGTCGGAGTTAGGGTTTGGGGCTTAGGGTTTTGGTCGGAGAAGAAGAGTTACGGTGGCTGTGGGCGGTCGTGGTGGTGTTATTGGATTAGGGTTAGGTCTGGGGAAGAACGGGGTATTTATAGGTCGGTTAAGGCGGCGGGTCGGTCGGGTGTAGCATTTGGGTTCCTAGAATTTATCTTCTATTTTGGAGATTTTTTTTAGTTTTATTTTAGTTAGAATTTAATTTTGATAATTAGGAATTTGATTTGGGATCACAAGGCTGCGTACCTAAGCCTATAGCTTAAGTAGTAAAACTAGGACATATGTGGACCCCAGGGTCCCCAGGCAGCCTCTAGAGTAGCATTTTATTACTTTAGAATTTCTTGAATTTTTAGGAGATTTTTAGATAATTTTTATATATGGTTTTATTATTTTCTTAAGCTTCTAGGAATTGTTGTGAAGGCATCTGAGAGTATTTTTGAATTCAAATAATTTATTTGGGCTCTAGAACCCTCAAACAATTTCCTAGAATTTTCTAGGAATTTTTAGGAATTTTCTGGGATTTATTTGGAATTTTTAGGATTTTTCCTGATTTTTATTAATTTTCTGTAATTAAAAAACCTACTTTCTAATATATTTATCCAGTCAGCCGCGGGGGGTGGGCCACCCGTCAGCCACTAAAAGCGGGAGGGCGAGCCCACGTGGCAGCGAGAGGGGCGTGTGGAGCTCGGTCTCCGAGCCGCCCTCAGATCCCAAGCCGAGCCGGCTTGGAGCTGCACTAATCCGAGTCAAGCTGGGCTTGTTCTCGACCGTGCGATCCCAGCGGTGGGCGCGTGGGATTCTGCCACGTGGCAGAGTCAGCCGCCTCAGCCATTCCACCGACTCTTAATTCCTATATATATTAATATATATTTTAGGTTTCCGAAACCCTATTTATTTCAGCAGTTTTTGTGGGAGAGTTCAATAGGGATTCTTCGACTTCGCGGAGCGATTGCCGTTGATTTAGACGTCCTTTTTGCGCACCATTTTTTTTGTTAGAAGCGTATTGAGGTTAGTTTTCTGAATATATATTTTAATTTCTGTAATTTTGATCTCAAATTTCTGAATAATTATTGAGTGTCGGTTGTCCAAAAATCAACACGTCGCACGGTTTTCGAGATTTCGAGCGATCCCGAACTCCGTTTTGTGATCCGTTTGAAGTTTTAGAAAGCTGACACCGAGCTCTACAACATATAATTTTTCCATAAATTTAGAGTTTCATCTAGTATTTTATTTTATTCATAGAAGTCAGATTTGGTCAACGGTTCATCGATTTGGTCATGGTTAGCCATAATGGCGATAACTTTTGACCAAATCATGATTTTGCGGCACGGTCGATTCCAGTGCACTCATGACGCTGAAATCTATCATGTTGCATACTCAAACTTTGAATTCATAATGTTTGACTAGTTAGCCAACAATATGTCTCGGTTTGCGTGCCACGAGTCCCGAATTTGGAACCGTGAATTTCCTTGGCCAAATATTTGTCTGTAGATGGTTATTTCAGAATTAAATAGGTTAAAATAGGATTTTAGATGATTTATTCCAGGATTAGAATAGTATTAATTGATTTAACCCATTAGCCACTTTCTAGGATTTTTAGAGTGGGAATCGTTGATCTAACTCGCGATTATTTTTGTGTCGGGGTAGATCGGGCTACGACGTCTTGACTTGTGACTTTATCATCTATCGGAGCAGGCAAGTATCACTATGACCTATGTTTCCTTTATTTTATACTGCATGTATCCTCGTGTCGTCTTTTCACTATTACTCCATTATGGTTCATGATTGTCATTGTTCATGATTACTATTGTGCACGAGAGTTAGAATCGGTTGGATATACATACATGTTCATGTCTTACTCATTGTTTTCTATTGATTACAGTTTATCGTATTACTAATGTTTATCGTAGTGGACATGTATTGTGAGTGAGTCGGGCGGAGGAATACAACAAGTAAGCATGTGGTCAACGAATTGAATACAGACTCCCTATACATTGATTGCATAATATCAGTCATGCACCACACGTATAACTGACGGATATCCCAAGCCGTCTACATGCTGAAAGTTGGTATTCTAAACACACAGTACACGTGACTTAATTATAGTTACTCTATTGTCTACTGTTCTTCTTTTGTCAAAGTCCACCTTCTTATTGTTATCATGTCAAGTCTATCTTCATATTGTTATCACGTCTCAAAGGTACTTTCTTATCATACAATGTCATGCCTATACTTATCTTCAGTAAAATTTCTTTTTATCGTTCCTTCATGCTTGTATACTATATTGTGTAATGTAGTGTTATGGTGATCTTGCTCCAATCCTGACTGGATAACTATTTTTCAGCTTTAGACGAAGAGATTTGCCCCGAGGTCTACGGTGAGTATGTTGGCGACTCTGACGTCACTGGCGTACCCGGTTCCAGCACTGATGCGAATTAGCATATTTTCTTTCTTATGGATTCGCATTAGTTAGTAGTTATAGTTATGGATTTAGTTGTCTATTTTATTTTCTGTTATCCGGGTTTGTTCCCGAGACTTTCTGAGTTGTAGTAGATTTTTCATATTTAATATTGAAACTATTGGATATTTTAGTAATTTTGTTGGCTTAGTTGTGGATGATATATATGCGTGTTGTGCTTGTTGTGGACCATTGTTATCATAGACAGCGTACTACCGCCGATGCTGCGGCGTAGGCTGGACTTGGCCACGAACTCGTATCCCAAAAATGGGAGCGGGTCGTGACAAGTTTTTATGGTCGTGACACCGGGAAAGACGGAGAAAGGCTGCTGGTCATCGGGCCAGGTGGCCGAGGTCGTTGGGAGGATGACGACGGTTTTGCAACTAAGCCCCTAGTTTTTAGGATTTTACAGTTAGGCCCCTACCAAGAGCTAAATGCAAAAGCAAATTTGCATAACCCATCCCACACTGTTTATGTGCAAATAAATTTGCACATAACAATTGGGAAATTGCAAACCGATATTTAAACAATCTAATTAATTGCAAAACTCAATTAAAACATTTTAGAAAATTGCAAATTATATTTTAAGCTTTAAAAATCATTTAAAAATCATTTAAAAATTCTAGAAAATTCCTAAAAATTCTAATAACCTAATTTAAGGCTAAATATGACATTAAAAATTAATTAACACTAATTAAATAAATTTTTGAAAAACAGGGGCTCACAAGTCTTCCCTCCTTGAAAAATTTTGTCCTCGAAATTCACAAGGATTGAAGACCTACAATATTCTAACATAGCAAGCAATACAACAAATGACTAAGGCTATGATCGAAACTAACCTCTAAGGTATCAAGCGGGAACGGGTGGTTCCCTCGCAGCGGTTGGATCGAACAAGTAAGGGTATCTCTCCCTCATGTCCGACTCCCTCTCCCAAGTAGATTCACCCGGAGAGTGACGGCTCCAAGCTACTCGTACTAAGGGTATAACCTTGTTCCTCAGCCTCTTCTCCCTCCTGTCTAATATCTCTACTGGCTGCTCAGAAACTGTAAGGCTCGGTCCGACCTCCAACTCAGAATGATCTAGCACATGACTGGGGTCTGGAACATATCTCCTCATCTGAGATACGTGAAAGACATCGTGAATGCCTGCTAGGTTGGGTGGAAGTGCAACCCTGTAAGCTATATCTCCAATCCTGCCAAGTATCTCGAACGGCCCGATGTATCTGGGGCTCAGCTTTCCCTTCGTCCGAACCGGATCGTCCCTCTAGTAGGTGATATCTTCACCAGCACCATATCACCGTCTGCGAACTCCATCGGTCTGCGACTAGCATCAACCCAGTGTTTTGCCTGTCCTGAGCTACTCTGAGCCTGTCTCTGATCATCCCGACTTTCTCTGCTGCATCCGTGATCATCTCTGGCCCAAGCATAACTCTGTCTCCAACATCATCCCAAAAGAGCAGTGTGCGGCATCGTCGTCCATATAGCGCCTCGAAAGGAGACATACCGATACTGGCTTGGTAGCTGTTGTTGTATGAAAACTCTACCAAGTGCAGATGGCTCTCCCAAGATCCTCCAAAGTCTAGTATGCATGTCCTCAACATATCCTCCAGTGTCTGTATCGTCCTCTCGGACTGTCCATCTGTCTGCAGGGGATACGCCGTACTGAACTTGAGCCTACTGCCCAACTCCTCCTGCTAGCTCCTCCAGTAGTGGGACGTGAATCTGCTGTCTCTGTCCGACACGATGCTCACTACACTCGTGTAGGCGAACTATCTGCTGCATGTATAGCTCCGCCAACTTCTCGGTGGAAAGCCCCACCTTGAAGGGTATAAAGTGCGCACACTTCGTCAGCCTGTCCATGATGACCCAAATGGCATCCTTCCCTCCTTGGGAACGAGGAAGCCCTGAGACGAAGTCCATCGTAATATGTTCCCTCTTCCACTCAGGAATGGGTAATGGCTGCAACAAACCAGCTGGCCTCTGGCGCTCCGCCTTGACCTGCTGGCAAACTAGGCATCTCGAGGTGAAACGTGATACATCCCTCTTCATCCCGTGCCACCAAAGATGTTCCCGCAAGTCACGGTACATCTTGTTAGCACCAGGGTGAATAGAATATCTCGATCGGTGCGCCTCCTGCAAGACTGCCTCTATCAGCTCTCCCTTTGACACACACAATCGGCTGCCATGCCTCAAGGATCCATCCTCTGCTATAGTGAAGTCATCCAGCAATCCAGCTAAAGCCTGGGCTCGAAGTCTGCGAAGGCTCTCATCTGTAGGCTGTGCCTCCTGATCTGCTCCATCAAACCTGACTGAATGTCAAGCGCCATCATCTGTATCACTGATCCTGGCCGAACTAGCTCGATACCGAGCTTCTCCAGATCTTCCCACAAAGGTCGATCTATCATCAGATACCATGCCATCGGATGCCTGCTCAGCGCATCCGCCACATTTGCCTTCCCGGGGTGATACTGTAAATTGATGTCGAAGTCTTTCATCAACTCCAACCATCGTCTTTGCCTCATGTTCAGCTCTTTCTGTGTGAACATACTTCAAGCTTTTGTGGTCAGTAAAGATTTCCACACGATCTCCGTATAAGTAATGTTTCCATAACTTGAGTGCAAAGATCACCGCAGCTAACTCTAGGTCATGGGTAGGATAATTCCGCTCATGAGTCCGCAATTGCCTAGATGCATAGGCAATCACTTTCTCATGCTGCTGTAGGACACATCCTAGCCCCTTTCCAGAAGCATCGCTGTATATGGTGAAACCTCCAGAACCTGAAGGTAAAGTCAAAACTGGAGCGGTCGTCAGCCTCCTCTTCAGCTCCTCAAACGTTGCCTGGCAGTCCTCTGACCAAATGTACTTTGCGTCCTTCCGTGTCAGCTTCGTCATGGGTTCAGCTATCCTAGCAAAGTCCTGGACGAACTTTCTATAATAGCCTGCTAAACCCAGAAAGCTCCTGATCTCTGAAACTGACGTCGGAGCCTTCCATGTCTCAACTGCAGAATCTTCCTGGGATCCACCGAGATTCCCACTCCAGTAAACATGGTCGAGAAACTCCACTCGGTCTAAAAAGAACTCGCACTTCGGCAATTTGGCAAACAATCTTTCCTGCCTCAGAATCCCCAAAACTGTCCGTAAGTGCTCTGCATCCTCCTCCGGCGTCTTCGAGTATATCAGGATGTCGTCGATAAACACTACGAAGAACTTATCCAGATACTGGTGAATATCTTATTCATCAAATTCATAAAGACAGCTGGCGCATTTGTGAGACCAAATGGCATCACCAGAAACTCGTACTGCCCGTACTTCGTGTTGAACGCCGTCTTCTGGATGTCTGCTGCCCTGACCTTCACCTGGTGGTACCTGGATCTCAAGTCTATCCTGGAAAACACTTTTGCCCCACTCAAGTGGTCGAACAAATCATCTATCCTGAAGGATATTTGTTCTTGATGGTGATGGCATTCAAGGCCGGTAGTCAATACACAACCGGACTGTACCATCTTCTTAGGTACAAAGAGCACTGGCGCTCCCCATGGAGAAGCACTAGATCGAATGAAACCCTTTTTCAACAGGTCATCAATCTGCTCTTTCATCTCTACGGCCTCCTTAGGATTCACTCTATAGCAAGCCCGGGATACTGGTGACGAACCCGGCACTAAATCTATAGTGAACTCCACATCTCTGTCAGCAGAAGACCTGGAAGATCCTCTGGGAATACATCCATAAACTCCCTAATGATAGGGTGTGGCGGTGCTACGTCCCCAACTGTCGCAACAGTTCGGCTCTAGGCTGATCTCCGGCCCTGTCCTCCTGACACTGAATGGTGCTGTGCCTGGGGGACTGAACAAAATACTACCCTCATGACAATCTATAGATACATGGGCATAGCTAAGCCAGTCCATCCCCAATATGATATCATAACCGGGGAGTGGCATCACAAAGAATCGTCCCCTGAACTCTCTTCGGCTATAAAAATAGTGCATCTATAGATAGCTCTAATAGGCACTGGTCCTCCTCCCGTCATCACTCTACTAATCTCCGCAGTAGGTGTAGCTACTAGATGGTGTTTATGCATAAACTCTAATGATAGAAAGCTATGAGATGCCAGAATCAAACAAGCATAGAACTAGAAAAGTATGCAAATAAATATGACCTGTGATGACGTCAGCTAAGTAATCTGGCTCCAAAACCTGCTCCGGCTCTGGCTCAAGGGCTAGGCTATAAGTCTTCCCCTGGGGTCCCTTCTGCTGCTGCAGATGCTGCCCAAACCTCTGCTGCTGAGTCGGAAGCGGCCCTCTAGATCCCTTGCTGCTGGACAGTTTCGAAGCTGATGGATGGCAGACCCACAAACTAAGCACTGCCCCAACCTCTTCCTGCAGATGGCGAAGTCATGCCCTGGCCTTCTACAGAAAGAACATATAGCCCCCTTCTGCTGCTGCTGAGGTCCCGGGGCTCTAACTGGCGGGTCTGATGATGTGTGTGGGGACGGTATGTCTGCTGGTGCAGCGTCGGTGCTCTCTGCTGGAAAGTCTGACGCTTGGACGGTCCCTCATGATGTACAGAAGCCGGCCTCTTGCTAGACAGAAGACGCTCCTCAATGCTCCGGGCCAACTCTAGGCTCTGGTAATAGTCAGTCGTACCGTTCGCCACTATAAGAATGCCAATGTCTGGAACTAGACCATGGCAAAACCTACGGATCTCCTCTGGGTCTGCAACCAGACTAGGAGCGAAACGGCTCAGGCGACTAAACTCTGCTGCATACTTCAACAGAACGGTTCCCCTGCTGGATGTTCTGGAATCGTAGCCCCATGGCTACTCTAGCAGTGGTCGAGAAGAATTTCTTCTTGAACTGGGTCTTGAACTGATCCCAAGTGGCCCTCCCTCTCGCAAACAACGGTTCATTCCGGAACCAAACTCCTGCCAAGTCTATCATTAGAAATCCCGCTGCCTCGACCTGGAGGTCATCCGGCATCCTAACTCTAAGGAGCTTCCTCTCTACCGAGTCTAGCCAGTCATCTGCTACTACTATGCCCTCAGTCCCTGAGAACTCCTTGGGGTTCAGACCCATGAAGTCCTTGATCGTCCCCGCTCTCTGCCGTGGCTCTACAGGTGGTGGGACCACGGTACGTTCCTCAGAACGCTCCATGCTCTGGCGGAGTAGGGTAGTCTGCTCATGATGGGTTGTTAGGAACCCCTGGATCAGCAAGCAGTTGGTTCCCGTCGAGTGTGACGGAAGCCTGGGTAGGTATAGATAGGTGGTGGTGGGAGTATTGGTCCTGCTGGGCCTGTGATGTGGAAGGTGGTGAAGGCATCTGGGTTGGTGGATTTGTGGAGTGGGGGAGTATGGTAGGTGGAGGTGGAGGTGTATCAGTCAACTGGTCAGCTGACTGGATATGGAGTGCGCCATTCTCAGTGTGACATACTGGGATGAACGAGTAAGCACCATCTAATTACAATAAAAAACTTATAAGGACTCTTTAAAACAATCATAGACAAGAAATTTATTTATAGCAAGCATGTGATGTATTTCCTATGTTGCAATCCTAGTATTCCTCTAGGTGTTCTAAGCGTCATTCCTAATGTTGTCTAATTACCTTAAGTTCCTAATTGCAGGCATGCTTGGTACAATAACGTAACCAAATAATTTAGTCAGGACCGGCATGGGCCACCACTAAAAACATGTCACGACCCGCTACCCAAATTGTTGGGCCGGGCCGAGTCATGCCCAGCCTACGTTTGAGATAAAACGTAGTAAGCTGTTCTAAAGACAACATGATAAGACTAAATGTGCTAACAGTTCTATAAGTGAATAAAAGTCATAAATGCTCCAAACACAAAAGTTGTCTCATATAGTAATAAGTCCAAAGTACAAGTCTGAAATGTAAAACTGGATACATGTCCAGTTACAAAATACGTAGTCTAATACATGACTACACTAAGTATCCAAGTGACTACGCAAACTAGGCGAGTTTCCCCGCAGGTACATCCTCGTAAAGCAAAGCCGAGTCCTCGGCAGTATCTCTATAATATGTCGCAGAGTAACTCCTCCTCAGTAAGGTTACCTACAACGTTATCCTGTCAGGACGGGAGCAAGTACTGATTCTAACAAACTAGCATATAAACATGGAAATGAACATAAGAGGAATAACTGGAAACATGGCATCACATAATCTATCATGGCAAGGACACATATGTCATAGAGACAGATGTATATGTAATGTTTAAAACTGTAGCAGGTACGTGATCGTCAATAGGTGTACAATGTGCAGGGGCACATGTAAATGAAAGTACATACGTACAAGTGTACAAGCATAGGTGTACCTCCATACAGAAATGCGGGATAATGCCTACGCGCAGTAACATGTAAAATAAAACTTTGCTCGATACGATAAGGGGGCATGATCATGTACTCTACTATCAGTTTCCATAACCCATATTCTAATCATGTGAGAGATACATAAAGATGTTCTAAGCATGGTAGTAACTGAAAGTACAACATGTGAAGATTTAACTTGCTACCCCAAGGATCAGCATTGAACATGGTTGGATTTGCAGTTCATTTATGTAACAGTATGTAAAGTTTGTAGAAAGTACTTGCCTCTAGCAAAGCAAGCTACGATAAAAGTGCTATAGATGTCTGGTAACTCGTCACTGTAGAAATAAATACATAAACTTAGTTTTTACACTAAGCTAAAACACTAAGACACTAATTGGTGCAACACGACTTGTGACTGGGCACCTAGCCAAAATAATGACTTTAGCATAGGAGACCAATGTGGGGTGACACACTACTATAACTAACTTTCTAGGGTCTTTACACTAGTGAGGGGTGAGGTTCAACACGGCTATAACTCAAATTAACACAAAAGTTGCAAGTCGTAATTATTCAATAAATAAATCAAATGAATATTGTGTTCCAACAATTTTTGAGATAGACAAAAAGCTTATTTTACATAAAATAAAGTACCAAAATGATCCTTGTTAATTATAGAAATTTATTATAATTTTTCTGGAATTTATTAACCAGTACAAGTATTTATAAAAATTAGTTTTCCTAAGTACAATAAAATGTTTTGGTTTCATATGCCAAAACAGTGGAAAACTGTAAATTAAATACTGTAAAAATTATACTAAATTAGCTAAGTTAACATAGTATCTAAATACTATTTTTCCAGAATTTTAACAGCAATTAAAGTATTTTTAGAAATTCAAAAACAGCATTGTAAACATTTGAAATTAAATAATTAATTATCTGCGATTTTGTCCATGTATATAATTTGAACCAAAGTTCAAATACAGGACCCAAGGCCATGAATCAAGTCCAATATGACTTGTACAGGTCTTGAATGTGTGAAAACACATTTGGGCCCAAAAACCTATGCTAGGCTTGGACACCAAATGGTTGCAGTAATTTAAAAATACACAAAAATACAAAGAGATAAAATACATAATAAATATTAATATTTTAATAAGGTAAAATTATACACAGTAGTTATAAAAATGACAAGTATATTTACATAATAATAATTTACACTAGGTAGAGTGAAATACATATATAAAATGTATATCTACAATATTTATATACATATAAATAATAGATATTTACATAATGGATATATACATACATGTTAAAAATACACACACACACACACACATATATATATATTATATATATATATAATATATATATATATATATAATATATAATAAATATATATAATAATATATATATATATATATATATATATATACAAATATATACATATATATATATAATATAATAATTATATATACATATGAACATATATTCATATATACATATATGTACATAATAAATATAATATATAATTTATATATATACATACATATATAATAAAGTACTAAAATAAAAATATATATATATAATAAATACTGCATATATATATATAATACAGTATATAATAATACATATATATACAAATACATGTATACATATATATATAAATATATATATAAATAATAAAACAAAAGAAAAACAAAAGAAAAAGAAAAAGAAACAACACACAAAGGGGGGCTCGAACTCGGCCCACTGGGTCGAGTTCTCAGACTCGGTCGGGCTGGCCAGGGGGTCAGCCCGCGGCTTGTGTTAGGGGTTAGGGTTCTGTTTATTTTATTTGGTTTTAGTATATAACAGTACACCGATATAACAAATCTTATGTCCTGACAGTTAGGGACACAGGTGTCTTGTGTCGGGTTGTTTACGACTCGCACGACACGAGTTTGCGGTCCACACTTACCAATAGAGTCGTCGTGTGTTGGCGAGTCCCACAAGTGAAAACGAGACACAATAGGACACGAAAACAAACTGACACGTACGTGTCCGACTTCGGTGGGGTTTTGAGAGCTCTGGACGGCGGAGGAGGCGATGGGACGGTGGCGCTCGGGTGGCGATCGACTCGCCTCGTTACTGCGCGTCGGTTGATGGTGGTGGATGGGGGTGGCGACCGTCGGGAAGCGGCACTGGGTAGATGGCCGGAGTTAGGGTTTGGGGCTTAGGGTTTTGGTCGGAGAAGAAGAGTTGGTGGCTGTGGGCGATCGTGGTGGTGTTATTGGGTTAGGTTAGGTCTGGGGAAGAAGAGGGGGTATTTATAGGTCGGTTAAGGCGGCGGGTCGGCCGGGAAAGGGGAGAAAGGCGGCTGGTCATCGGGCCAGGTGGCCGAGGTCGTGGGGGGGGGGACGACGATTTTGCAACTAAGCCCCTAGTTTTTAGGATTTTACAGTTAGGCCCCTACCAATAGCTAAATAAAAAGCAAATTTGCATAACCCATCCCACACTGTTTATGTGCAAATAAAATTTGCACATAACAATTGGGAAATTGCAAACCGATATTTAAACAATCTAATTAATTGCAAAACTCAATTAAAATTTTAGAAAATTACAAATTGATATTTTAAGCTTTAAAAATCATTTAAAAATTCTAGAAAATTTCTAAAAATTCTAATAACCTAATTTAAGGCTAAATATGACATTAAAAATTAATTAACACTAATTAAATAAATTTTTGAAAAACAGGGGCTCACACAACCTGAGTCGGATCACCCTGATTAGCAATATCACTTTTATATCTAGAAGCCCCACAGATATCACACTTGTCGAGATTCTCAGATTCATTTCGAAACAACATACAACTATTAGGGCAAGGCATCCCATGTTTCGTAAGTGAAGCCCAAATCAGTAGTTAGCTTACTGGCTTGATAGTATGATTTTGGAATCCTGACACACGGAAACACCTTCTTTAAGAAGCCCAACAACATTGTGAAAGAATAATTTGTCCATCCATTAAGTTGCTTCAGGTGTAAAAGTTCAACAACAAATGATAGTTCAGTGACACCCTTAGGACAATTCTCGTACAAATCACTTTCTGCATCTCTTAGAAGTTTGAAATATCTTGGCATGTATTCATCATAGGGCTCTTTCTCACAATCCATATTTTCTGCGATGGATATTAATCCGATACCCTCTCGTACCATTGCTGCCATAGAAGCACATTCATTT
Source organism: Iris pallida (assembly GCA_029216955.1). Lineage (NCBI taxonomy): Eukaryota > Viridiplantae > Streptophyta > Magnoliopsida > Asparagales > Iridaceae > Iris > Iris pallida. Next base: position 3,132,427 of record JANAVB010029816.1, on the reverse strand, counting down.
AGTTCAGCTTCATTACCATCAGCTGATATATCATCTGGCATATTATACCTGCTATTACCCAAACCACCAAAAGACTCTCCATGATATATCCAATCCCTGTAACTCCTTTCAAACCCATACATCTCGATATGAATCTCCACAGTCTGTCGATTGTGATAACCCGATTTACACATCTACTACATGGGCAATAGATATGCGTCGTCTCAACATTTTTATTGATATATGCAAATTTAAGAAATGCTTCAACTCCATCCTTGTATGCCTTTGAATTCCAATCACGTGATTCAATCCAAGCCTTGTCCATATCAACTTTATAAACTGTTATCACCTAGCACCAAATAAAAATAAGCACACTAAATGTAAAAGAATATAGTACTAAAGCTATTATTGTATGACACTTGGACAAAAATACAGGGTAGTTAAATTATCCAAAACTATATGGAAAAAATAAAAATCATTAATCAATATTTCTCCTACACTCAGCCAATCTCAGCCAACACAAGAAACTGTTTGATATAGAACAACTAGTAATATTATTAATGGAAGAGAATGTATCAAATTATATAAAGCAAAGTCACCTTACCCCTAATGTATCAAATCATATACAGCAAAAAGATCTACTGCCTTTTACAATTTTACTCAAAAAAACATCACAACAACCAAAAATAAGAATATAAAAGAAATCAAACCACACAAGATCTTTTGTTATGGTTTATCCAACTATGTCAGATGAATTTCAAGCTTTAGCAGCCACTAGGGTTGGTAAAAAAGGCATCATAGAGGAAGCAGGTCATCTCGAAGACGTGATGATAGGGATTCCAGATCTAGATCTGCAGAGAGGAGGCATCATTCTGATAGCCCCTAACCTATCAACTAACCATCACTCTAATACTCACATGTACACTCAATAGTCAAGAACTAAGTAACTAACTACTGCTAACCCCCAATTCCTGATATCTGACTCTAATCACAACAGAACAAAAAAAGAAGGGGGTTTTGACTGCTCAGGGCAAACCCTGCAGGTCATTCCATGGCTAGTATAAGCCATGATCGAAGCCCCATGCCCTGTCTACATGTCAGTCACCTAGGCTAGCCTCTAAAGTCCCTAGGATGTGAAACAAAGTGTCTTGAGTGAGGACAGGGCCCCAGTAGCAGGGGAGCCACTGTTCACTGCATAAATACAGTCGAGTGTCCCTGTGGCAAATTTCACACATCAAATCACCCCAATCCTTCTCAGTCCTAAACACATGTAATCTACACCTAATTAGCTTTCCAAAAATAATTTTTTGCAGGCAGCAACAAGTGCTGTATTCTGCTTTAGGCAGCAAGTAATGTTTACTGCTCTCCTTAGGACAACAACAGCAGGGTGGTATGTTGTGGGGAGGAACCAATAAGCTACATATCAAACTCATCCATATTAAATGTGCCTTTCTGTGTGTATTCAGTCATGATTTTTGTAAGGTTGGTTGAGAAATTCATGTAGGAGCAATAACCGTAGTGGCATAAAGGCATCTACAGCTTGTGCATAGAGTAGTATGCTAAAGGAGAAATGGTGAAAGAAGTTCCTGATACCTGTAATGTGAGGGTCAATGATACCATGTCTCCCTTGATACTTCTAATGGCAACCTACAAGGGAAATTTGCGACCTTAAGGGGAGGTTGGAACCTGGTCGAGTGGATGAGCAGTTGGCAGACATGTGATTGGGGGAGGGGGAGGACATGGTTCTGTTCATAGGTACATGTAATTATCCTAAATTCATACAAGTACATCCACAACTCCATCTATAAATTCATACAAGTACATCCACAACTCCATCTATAAGAATCCAAAATAAAGGACGAGAATAAAAGTATGGAAGAATATAAAGAATGCATCAGCTAACAATACTTGAATTCCGAAGAAGCAAACCCAACAATTCTATGACATAACTCAACAATTACCTGGAAGAAAATTAGGTTCTCAAAGGGATGTAGATACATAATATACATGTAGTAAATGAAGTACAATAAATATCATGCAAAAAAAAATCACCCAGTAACAGATTTACAACCACTAATAACCAGTTTATGTGAAATGAAATTAAGGACAACGTTCATGCAAAGAGCTCTCTGAGTAAGGGATGCATGGGCAGCGATGCTCATCCGAGTCGCTAATTGCCATTATAAAAAATATAAAGAACAACCCCTACGTACGTCTAGTGACTATCCTCCCTATCCAATAATACTGTTAGGGTCAAATCTATGATACGTACAGTCTAAGTCCAACCATTCATATACATAGGTCCATCGGGAATATTCGAACAAACAAGTAAATATCACAGTTCAAAATGAGTCACCTGGTATGCAACGCAATATGAATCCTTGTATCACACATAATATGTAATAATATATCAAGAGAACAATTGATGAGATATATAAAGCATTTAAGTACTATAAATCAATTAGCCAAGGTATGTTCTATTTTGTCCAATGCTGAATTTATGAGTAGCAGAGTTGGTCTAGTGTAACCACGCTAATGGGCTACGATCCATAAGAAACCTACCAAAACTTATAAGACACAACCAAGACTCAGAAAACAAATATACCTATATATTAGACAAGAAAGATCAAGCTCATGTTACAAGACACGAAACTGGTTCAGCACGTAACAGGGGTGATATGCATGCTGAACATAGAGAGTCAAGCAGACATGAAAGATCAAGCTCATGTTACAAGACACAAAAGAAAAACAATTCAGCCTAGGTATGTTCTCCTAGTATAGGGGTGATATGCATGCTAAACATAGAGAGTCAAGCAGACATGAAGATAAAAGGTTCGTACCCTCTCTTTATGTTCTCAGTTCAACAAGCACGTAGATTATTTTATTTACTTTGTAGTATGTTCTCCTAGGTACCAGGTTAAAACAAGAGAGACAACTCTAATCTTATATGCTACTCTATGTCCTATTACTTGCTCTCCCGTTCCTGTTTCATGCCAAGAGTAAATACAACTAGACAGCAAACCTATCCATTCACAAGTAATAAGAATAAAATTCAACCAAATCTTCGACGAAAAAACTGTAAACTAATTTATAATTCAGCCTCCTATTAGAATATTGTGATAAGTTCATGGTGATGGATCAATTGTCGGCTACACTTATGATGCAATGGAAAGAGCACAAGCTCTTGACTAGTTTTCAATGCCGATACACGTAAAAGTGCAATAGTAAGATGTATGACTTGCGAGAGGACAACTTGAAAGAGGTGATGACTGCTTATCGTATACTCCATCACAGGGACAGGTTATAAAC